>CATIWK010143404.1:0-11442 GCA_949634005.1 Mallotus japonicus | reverse complement strand
AATTCGGCTAAGGCTTATATATAGCCTTTACAAGGTTTTCCTAATTTAATAAGGAAAACTAAGAAAACCCTAAATAAAATAGGAAATCAACTAAAACTAATGGGCCTTTAAAAGGAAATTCGTCCAGCCTATATTTAACATAATTAAACCCAAATAATAATGCTTAAATAACTATCCCATGCATATCTAACCAGCCCATAACAAATGTGGCCCATTACTCAATTAAAACAAATGTGACCCATTACACACTTAATTAAATCCATTAGTAACTTGGACTTGAATTAAGTTGTATTGAACTTGATCTGCATTTGTTCCAAAGCTTTGATGTCCTTGTAAACCTTCACTAGCCAAACTCACTAAGCCTTGTAGATGATGGATTAAGGCTTATTGAAGCTTCTTAGATTTAGACCTTGTTATAGGTCCTTGAGGGATGCTAATCGGACTAGAAACTTCTTCCACTTGATCCTTGCCTTCTTGATCATGCTCATCTTCATGGTGTGTAGGCTGCTCCATAACAACTGCTTATTTAGACTAATGAAAATTTTAAGGAGTGAAAACAAAGTAAATTAAATCTAAACTACTAAGAATTTAGTCACGAAATCTATAGAATTAAAGACGTTAGGGTTTTATCTCCCTTAGATCAACTTATCTAAGGATGGTGTTAACTTCTTACCAATTATGAATATCATTTCATTTTTGAAGCATCTTAAGAATTGTGATGTCTCTCTCAAGTACGCTCATAATTAACCAATCATGATAATTATCTGATTCCTTAGCTCTCACTAGCATGATTAAAATATCATAACCGATTTATTAAAGCAATCTTCTAAGGAATATTAATATTGAAGTGTCGCTCGACTAAATCAATTTGAATTAATATATTGTTATTACTTTTCTCACTACAATTAATCTCTCAATCTAACCCTAGTGTCTAGTTCAATCCAATAGGTGATCAAGCCAATGAAAAACATTAAGTCCAATAACTCTTATGAAATGAATATTCCTTGATTAAAAGTTTAACCTAATTAAGTTCATGTTGAGCTTGGTTCATAAAACCCAAACTAACCTACTTAGCTACTCACAAAAATTAGAAAAGAAGAACAAAAGAGAAAGAATCCAAATATGTTCATGATTAAGTATGATTAAAGATGAGAAGAATAATAGAAGAAAAACCCCTTTTACACTTGGTGAATGATGTTCGTAGCCCTTACACCTTGAACTTCAATCCAACAATCTGATTAAGTAGAGTTTATAATAATCTAATCATTAAAAAAATGAAAAATAGAAAAGAAAATAATTTTGCACTGATAAAAAGATAAAGTTCTGTCATAAAAATAGACAGCCTCGTCCTCCTTGATTTAGAAAAACTCCTTTCTTTATATATTGTTCCCATAAAAAATCCTAAAAAGTACTTTCCAAAAATATTCTATTTGTATGCGCGTGCGACCTTCTCATACAATTTCTTTCACACAATCAAGCGCAACTGTGTGCTCATATGGCACAGCCATGTTAAAGGAATCGGTTACGCAACTTAGACATTAGAAACATGTGTAGTGAGCACAAGCCTAAGTAGGGTAAAATTTCAAAAATTTTACTTACTTAACCCTTCATCACATGAAGAATTCATTCCCAAGGATTGAATTTGCATGTTACACATATCTAAATTGTAAAGCAATAAATATAAACATCAACCTAGGAAACTCTAAATTTAAGAAAACTTACAAACTCCTAGTTTAATGAAGACCACAATAGTTAAGATCTACAAGCTTTAAGTGCTTGAGGTTCAACACTTGAATCAAATGCTCTAGCCTTGCAAATGAAAGGCCTCTAGCTTGAAAGACCAAAGCTCCACCAAATCACCTTCTTGCTTTGATTTCATTAAATGCAAGTGTCCTCTCAATTGACCCTCACAAATCTTGCACCAAATTAATCGTTTGCAAGAACACTTAGTGTTTGTGTTGTGTAGATGTTATTTCTACTTTGTGTCTCTCTAACATCCTCTACATAGAAAATTCCTTAGGTTATATAGAGAAAGCAAGCACCTTATGACATCACCCATTACATCATAAGTATGCAACTTGTCATAATAAGTGTACAACTTGTATAAGTCATTCACTACAAGAAATTCGTACTTCAGTGACACTAGAAATTTTCATCTTAAAGCAAGAATTTTGTCACCAACCATAATACATGATAAATTTATGTTGTCACAGCAATCATCAAAGCAAGTGCGTGGTATTTTGTTAAAATGACGATTTTTATTTTCGTAACTTATAAATGATGTTACAATGACAAATATTGCATTCATCATTTTAAGTGTTAATTTTTATGATGAATTTCTCTCACTATTAATGACGAAATACCCGTCACAAATACGATAAATTTGTCACATTAAGTGATTGACTAATATGACAATTTTTTTAAGGTGACAATTTTTTTAAGGTGGCGATTTTTATTTTCATAACTTATAAATGATTTAAAATGACAAACATTGCATTCATCATTTTAAATGTTAGTTTTTATGACAAAATTCTCTCAATTGTAATGACGAAATACCCGTCACAAATAGGATAAATTTGTCATGTATGATAAAATAATATGACAAAATGAGTTATTCGTCATATATAAAATATAAATAGTGACAAAACTCCTTACTTTCTCAAAAAAGCCTAAAATTTAATGGTGACAATGAAATTGTCACCATTACAGTGGACATTTCATAATAAAATATTACATACAAATACAGCGATATTCAATTTTCGTGACCAAAATGTTCAGTATTAGGTGACAATTTTGATATATCATAGTTGGACATTATTTTTATGACAAATGTATTATTTTATGACAATTTGTTATTCACAAATAATCATTTTATTATTTTATCCTTTTAATTTAAATTTATTTATTATTTGGTGATATGTGCCAAAATAATTGCAAAAACTTAAATACAAACAATAATACAATTATTACTTCATTAATAATTGTAAACTACCGAACGAAACTCTCATGTTCCTTGGTAAACATACCGAATTTCGATAAGGGGAACACGAACTTGGATCCTTTCTATTGACTATAGTCCGTGAGCACGCAGGCGCGCACAAGTTGTAGACACCACTTGTGACTCGATAATTAGGCCTCTCATTGACATTATGTGTTTACCTCGAGTACATTTGGGTATTGCTCTCTAGCTTACCTCTTGAGTCTAATCAACAAGAATCGAAACAGCCTAGTTCTAGAGCAGAACCATAGTCCCCCGATGGCTATGATTCAAAAACCCACCTAGAACAGAAATCTCTACTGCGTAGAGCAATAAGGTTGGAAGGGCGATTGCTTGTGTTTGGTTTATTCATTTTGTAGGTTCTCATGCTAACCCTATTTGTTCATTTTCTTTTCTTTTCTCTTCTTTCCTCATGCATACATACATACATACACACTGGACATTTCACCATATGCTAACGCACGATCTTCTTACAGCCATTTTGCATTATCATACTAGCAAGATTATAACTGCACATCATGCATACATGCTAACCCACTTGTCTTACAGAATTCATCACGACATGCACGTATGCATCATCCCTTTTACCATCCTAACTATTATACTTGTACAGAAAGATAGCTCCTTGAAAGTCTCATAGGCTCAAGGTTGCTAAGCGCATCAACTCTAGTCCCACCATCAGTATATCTGAATCAGCTTAAGAGATAATGGCTTAGAACACAAAAGAACAGTTAAGGGATGCCCTCAAGAAGATGATAGGGGATGGGTCTTTGTCCTATTTCTTGAAAAAGGAGATGAAGACTGTAATGGAACAGATGATCCGTGAGAAGGGTAATAGTGGAGAAGCTTCTAGGTCAGTTAATGCAAAGATTGATAAAGGAAAAGGCGTGATGAACACTCCGAGTTTGTTCGTTGAAGAAGATGAATACTATCAGGCAATGAGAGGAGTACCTCCTCCATCACCTGCCAAACCAGTCAATCTGACCAAGTCTAAGTCATCAGAGGAGGTTAAGATACTGGCTAACGGGATGGCCTAGCTTGAGTTCTCGTTAAAGGAGAAGAGTGCCGTAAAGAGTCGTGACTACACTAATCTTTCGTTGTTCAAGGATGAGCCTTTGCTTGAAGATTTCAAACTCTTGAACTTCACTAAATTTAATGGTACTGGAGATCCCCGGATCCACCTAAGGCAGTATGCTACCTTCATAGCCTCTACGAAGCTGATTGAATCACAAATTATGTATCAAGAAAAGGACTGCTAAAGGTGCCATCAAACTCATATGACTGGTCCCCAGGGGGCAACATCCAAACAAGTTAATATTTGGACAATCTTGATACCAATCCTTATGGGTCCAATGGCTCATCAAAAGGCACCTTCACACTGATAAATGATAAAGCCATTGACGACAGCTAAAAAGTTGACAGTCATCTCCACAAAAGACAGGTGCAAGGCAACTCCATGACCACCACCAATCAGGGTCATCCCAGCACACATTTTTTACCACTAAAAGGGAAGTCAAAATATATCCTGGCTAAGAATCATTGCCTAAAATAGAACCAATCCTAATTAGGATTCTTTTATTGTTTACTTTATAGGGAAGTACAGTAAAATGCGAACATACAAGAGCAGGAAACATCAATGTCGAAAAGATGACACAATAAAAGGGAAGTTAGAATGTATTCTAATTAAGAATCATCGTTAAAAAAAAAAATCAATGCTAACTAAAATGCTATTATTGGTTGTTTTGTAGGAGAATATGATTGCAAAGAATAATGAAGCAAAAATCCAAGCGAACAACAACGGAAGGGAATACCTAGCACGTACAGGTGCTAAACACTAAAAAAGCAGGAGGATTTTTTCTTAAAAGAAAGAGACGCCAACAAAGCTCCGAAAGCAAAATAGAAAGACAAAACACATCTAAGGAAACACGCCATAAAACCTAGGGAAGTACTCTATCCCACCTTGTTTTAAAGAAAATATGCATATGCATTCATGCATCCATGCACCCATATTTATGTTTTCATTCCAAAAATCTTTTTATGCTCTTGAAAGTGAATCTGCACTAAGGGGGGCAAGTAGCAAAGACTGATCGACTGACACTGGCAGTTGTTACCTCATCTTAACGAAACTTTTGGAATTTCTCGACTTTGATCAGCAACTCTAAGTTGGGATTTCTAAATTTTAATTAACATAATGCTTGATAACCTCATAAAGGGAAAAAGAGCGCATAAAAAAAAGAATCACAAAGAGTTGTAACACTCAATCAGCTTGCGATTACTGCAGTAAACCTTTAAACCAGCACGAATGAAAGATCATACTTGACCTACTCCAATGCTCAAAAATGAGTAAAAGTATCCAAAGGATCCCTTGGCTAAATTCACACTGAGTAACACGAGAAAGGCAGGGAATACCCAAAAAGGGAAACTAATGCAGAAAGGCATTTACTCTAATGCTCCTGAAAGGAGTAAGAGTACCTCAAAGACTCTTTGACGGCATTCACGTTGAGTAATATTGGAAAGGTGGGGAATGCCTGAAAAGAGAAAAAGCCCTGTAAAAAAAATGAATGAGTTATATGATCAAGCATTTGAGCCTAGTTGAGGAATATTTCGGTAATAAGAGTTGTCTTATTCATCACAATCCCCAGTGATCCTGCTTTGAAGAATCCTTATCCAGTCATTTAGGATGCTTGCTTTTCACTTGGTAATAAAAACATCCCTGGCAAAGACTTACCGTTCAAATTTAGAAGGAATGACAGAAGCTACAGAAAGATAAGTCTACTACAACCAAGATCACCCAAAGTCCTTGACATACACCTTTCCCTAAAACGGATAAATCTCTAAAGCACAAACAAAGTTTACATACATCATAATTTTAAAAAACCAAGTCGCATTGCATACACCAAATCCTTTTTTAAAAAAAAACCACACAACACCGACAAAAAAAAATTCTAGCATTTTCCTCCTCTTGAGTTGGCAGCACCAATACACGAGTGCCAACACTCTCACAAAAAAAAATTTCTAGCACTTTACTCCTCGTGAGTTAGCAACATTAATACACGAGTGGCAACACTCTCACAAAAGTTTTTCAGCAGTTTGCCCCTCATGCGTTGGCAGTGCTAATACACGAGTGGCAACTCCCTCACAAAAGTTTTTCAGCATTTTGCTCCTCGTGAGTTGGCAGCACTAACACACCAGTGGCAACCCCCACAAAAAGTTTTTTTTTAGCATCTTGTGGCTAGTACAAGTGGCAACTCCTACAAAAATATTTTACATGCATTTTGGTTTCTTCGAAACCTGACACTTGAGGCCCACCTAAGGATATACAGTGTACCCTTCACTTGTAGCTTGGCAAAGGTTACACAGCACCCAGCACCCTTCGCTTGTAGCTTGGTAAAGGTTACACAGCATCCTAATGAAAGTTTTTTATCTCATTTGTTTTCAAAATTTGCTTCCCATGCATCGACAAGCGCCAACTTAATCAATGCATGTGAAGCAAGGGGCAACTATTGATACTCAAACTTTGACGGTCCCTCAAAAATCCAATTATGAGAGTCTTCTGTCGACTAGACAGAGGGCTATCCTCAATGTGCTTCTAGAGTCACAATCCCCAAACTCTTGAACTGAACCTAATTGTCAAAAGATCCCTAAAAAATCCCATAAAAAACCAAAAGGTTTGAATTCAACCCAGACTGGAAATCCTAAAGAATAAAATAAAATAAAATAAAAAGAGAGTGAAAAAAAGAAGAAGAAAAGAAAAAACAAAAAAAGAAAAGAAAAAAGAAAGAAGAAAAGACAAAAATTGAAAGAATGGAAAAGTCAAAGAAAACAAAACAATAAAAAAAATATGCAAAGGTGGCCTGTTGAAGCCCACTTCCGTGGGTCTTCTTCAAACCCACCCACGGGCGTGGGTGCTTCACCCATACCCATGGATTGATGCTCTAGGTCAAATTTTTTTTATAAAAAACTCTTTTTTTTAGTCATTTGAGGCGGATTTTTCTCTCTCTTAATTTTTGAAACACTAGACACGATTTTGACAGTTAAAAAATACACTCTCTCCCATCCAAGGCATTTCGAGACCCTTTTTTTTCTCCCAAACACTTAAACCAAAAATCAACTTCTCTTAAAATTTAAACCCATAAATCCAAACCAAGCTCCAACTAAGTCAAAACACGCATCTAGGGTAATTACCCAGTCCCTGTGAGGACCTCCTAATCATTTTTTTAATTAAAAATAGCATTTTTCTCTTCTTCTTCTACTCATTTCTTCCATTTTTCGTACTACATTTTTATTTTATTGCCGCCAACAGTTGAGAAATTATTGTGATTATGTGGTGAGACTGGCAATTTGCATGCTGATTGAATAATCTCTACTTTTTTTTGCGCATAATAAACTATCATTTTGCTTCCTCTAGCTCCGAAATGTGAATATTCACAAAAATATCCTTTTTTGCATTAGATCTGCATTTTTACTTTTAAAAATATAAAATTTATCATTTTCTTATAGTTTCTGCATTCTCTGCATTTTTAACACATTCTTTATAAAAAGGGAAAAGTACAAAAAAAATACCCTGTGGTTTGAACCCTAATCTACTTCCACCCTGAGGTTTGAACCCTAACAAACTAGTACCCTGTGTTTCATTCCATTAGCAAATCACGGCAAATCAGCTAACTCTATTAAATTTGCTGATGTGACAAAGGGTAAAAAGGTCTGTTCACTTAAATTTATTATTTTAATTAAAAATAACCACTTTTGACCAAAAAGAAAAAAACATAATAATTTTTTACCAAAAAAACATAACTATTCATTTTCTTTAACAAAATTTTTATCACTGTCCACCACCGCCTCAAGTACCACTGCCCATCTCCACCTCAAGCCTCAAGCACCATTCACCATTGTCCATTGTCAATAACAGCAGTCACCACCATCACTAACGCAATCACCATCATAGGCACCTCACTAATACCATCAATAAAAAAGTGAAGAAAAACAAAAAGGCCCAAAAGAAGGGCGAGTTGTGCCCAGTAAGCCTCCGCTGGAAGTTGCAGTAGATTAGGTGGCAGCCCTCGAAATAGAGATGGGTTTGGATCTTGCATTAGTTGTTGTTGTTGATGCTGCGTTTGCCCCACTTCCAGGCGACGCTATCGTCGTCTAATTGAACATTGACATGCCGTTTATTGAGGAAAAAGACGGCGAGGAATTTGCAGAGAGGGGAGAAAGCATTGGAATTGAAGGAAGAAGAATTGTAGGAGTCTTTATACCTCACCTCCTCTCACTCTTCTAATTAATAATTTTTTTAATGCTTGTTGCTGCTGCAGATGCTATCCTCGAGTACTTCCTAGAGGCTACAATGAAGGATTTTGTAATTGGCCGTATGGAGCAGTCATATTGGCATCCAGATTATTGCGGCCACCGAGTAGTGCTATATGTTATGATAAAGAAGCGAGTTTGAAGCAAAGATTGTTTATGTTCATGTATGTGGTAATTTTTTTGGGCAAGAATATTGTTAGCAGCATTGTACTATTTTTGGGTACCATATAGAGCCAAGAAATTCTGTTCAATGTACATTGTTAGCAAATATTGTTGGTCATGTTTTGATGGTGGTGGTGTGCTTGCTGCATTGGTTCTTGATTTTTTTTTATTTATGTTCACCCAGCTGCACCATTTTAAGTAATAATCCTTACAGTGAAATGCAAATGAATAAGCTTAAAATGTAGAATCAAATGATTAAATTTCAACATTTATCAAATTCCCAATTCATTCAAGCGATTAACTTGAGAAGTAGAAGTGGAGAGTTCTTATAGAGGCATTGAAGAAGAACAACAATGAATTGGGTAAAAAGGTTTCAAAATTGAAGGGAAGGCAAAGAAGCCGCTGATGATGGCAATGGTGGGTGTTGTTTAACATCTGATTGAAACAGTGTCACAGTGAAGATGGTGAAGAAGCAATAGAAGAGTGAGTGATAGTTTGGTAACAGGTGGTGGTGTGGTGGTGTTGGTTTGGATGGGTTAAACGGAAAAAAAAAAAAGATGACGGTGGTGGTGGTGGTTTGGTAAGAGGTGGTGGTGTGTTAGTGTTGGTTTGGATGGGTTAACCGAAAAAAAGAAGATGATGGTGGTGGTGGTGGTTTGGTAACAGGTGGTACTAGTGGTGGTTTAGATGGATTAACTAGAAAAAAGACGATGATGGTACTTGAGGTGGGGCGACAGTGATAATAATTTTGCTAAATAAAATGAACATTTGTTCCTTAAAAAAATGAACAGTTATTGCTTTGAACGTGAGAAATGAACAATTGTTATGACTTTTTAATTAACATAATAAATTTAAGTGGATAGACTTTTTTACCCTTTTCCATGTCAGCATTATTGCCGGCGTTAACTAATTTGCCGTGATTTGCTAACGGAATGAAACATAGGGTACTAGTTTGTTACGGTTCATACCTCAGGATGGAAGTCGATTAGGGTTCAAACCACATGGTATTTTTTTATAATTTTTCCTTATAAAAATCATATTTCTACACCGCAATTAACATTTTCACATAAATTCTATAGCTTTATGTGAAAAATCATTATTTTTCACATAAAGTATGTATTTTGCATCGAGTAAATATCAATAGCTTTAGCCCAGAAATGTGAATTTTCACATTATTAATGCATTTTGATGCAAAAATGAAGAAAATACTTATTTTCATGTTTGAGAAGTGAAAAGATGCAATTTTGATGCAAAAGTACAATTTTATGTTAAAAATATGAAATTTATGGTAGAAATATGATTTTTATATTGGAAATGTAATCGCATATAGTTGTGCTAACCTCTGTTTTGCAGGTGTTTTCTAGATCTAGGACTAGATTTACATTTCCGCATTTTTTCTCTTTCAAATGTATTTACTAAGAAATCCTTATAACTAATTGTACTTAATTTCCTATAATTTCCGTTATTATCATGTGCTTGTGTGAATGTGCATATATCAACTATCATTACTAAAACTAGGGTACTGTTGTAGCCATATATCGAGTATTATATAATGAAAAATAGTCAAAAAGTAGATGCGATCTTTTGAACCTAGAATCTCTGCTCGAGACGATACTCATTGAATGACCCAATGCAGTCCCTTTCATCTTTTCCTGATTTTCTAAAAATCAAGTGGCGACTCCACAAACATAAAGCATCTCGCATCCCCCCGAGACCAATCATTTATCCCTGTCTCGTAAACGAAACAGATGTTCCATTCGGTAAAGTTCCCTCGAAATAGACAAAAATAGTGCAAACCCCCGCTATTTTAAGGTCGCCCAGAATGATGCTTAGGTCTAGAAACTGTTAGTATAGTTGGTATGCCCTAGAGGCCAATCACATATTTTGACATTGTAAATTATCACAAATGGCAATAAAATAATATTCTATTATCTAAAGTGTTTATTTAATTGAATATTTATCCATTAGCATAATGTTAAATAAATTTATTATCAAGAGTTGATAATATGAGCTACAAATTGATTTAGTACATATGCTATAAAATGTTTATAGTCAAAACATTAATATTCAGGCAATGTTAATTTGACTATCACCTCTGTCTATTTTTCTTGATTATTATATAATACTAATAATGGGAGGTAGTGAATCTCATGCTACTTGATATGAAATATCATAATAGACATGTAGATACTCATGTGATGCGTGGATTGAACAATGATGTTAAATTTGTGATCGCATGGATATTCACTTATGGTCAACGATCACAATCTAGGTCATAATGGTGCATATAGTCCTTTGACCTGAGGTGACACAGTCATTCACATTTAAGTGGTTAGGGTTTATTACTGCTTACATACTTGTGTTAATCACACATGGGTATAAGGCGTGTAATGGCTCTAATCAGTTAAATGTAGGGATGAGTGTTAGGCTAAAATGGGATTCATTTCCTAAAGTGAACCGGGATATAGCTATTAGAGTTTGACTAAACCATGACTCTAGGCTATATCGGGACCTTCTAATTAAGGGATTTTAGTGCATGGTAATTATGATCAAAGGGTTCGTGTGAATCAATATATGCATGCATTTCTAATTGGGTAGTTGTGATATCGATGCTAGGGATCACTCACAACTCATAAGAACTAAATGTATATAATTGGGATTTTCATATTTAGATTTGAAAGGAGTTTCAAATAATATCAAGTGTTACTATTATTTTCTCATTGCCAATTAGACATGAACCCAGTAAGTCACACCTAAAAGAGTTTTATCAAATCACCATCAAAATTAATCTAGTTATTGATTAAAGTGTTTAATCAATTAATTAAGATTAATGGAATTGGATTCATGCTTTAAGCAAGTAAGTGTTTAATTATTAATTTATACTTAATTAATATGAGATATTAATTGAAGTATCAAATTAATAATAATAATAATAATAATATATATATATATATATATATGTTGTTTCTATTTGGACT
>CATIWK010143348.1:0-10388 GCA_949634005.1 Mallotus japonicus | reverse complement strand
AATATTAAATAAATATAATTTAAATTATTAAATATAATTAATTACTATTTAGCACAAAACTATAAATTATTAAATATAAATTTATCAGTTACATAATTTTTCCCAATTCCCATTTTGGATCGTATTATATCGATCCGTTCCGATAGAACTGAATTCTCGTACCGAACCGTCCCGAAATATGGAATATTACCGGTACCGAACCGTCCCGAAATATGGAATATTACCGGTACCGAACCGTCCCGAAATATGGAATGATACTGAAGATTTTATTTTTAAAATCCCCAAAATGTGGTACGGTTCCGAAGATTTTAAATCCCCGGATTTACCGGAACCGTGCTCACCCCTAGTCGGTTTATCCAAATGTTGTTGGTTACAAGAATTTTACTTTAGTAGCATTCATCAAATCATTAAGGACAGTGGATGCCACTGAAAGTTTAATAAAATAAGAGGGGCATAACTACAAATATAAAAAAAGTAGAGACTATATTTATCAATTATCTTCACTATAAAATTCTCATAAACAAAGCTCCATTTTGTTTTCTCGCCCAAAACCCTAGCAGCACTTTCAGCAGCCGTCGAGCTCTTAGCAGCTTCACAAGCACCACCGCATCACCATCAACCATGGTGAGAGCTTCGGGGATCTCCTTCTCTTCTCTTTTTTATTTAATCCCCAATCTCAATCGCTATCAAATCAAGGAAAACCCTAACAAAGTTTTGATCTTTCTGTGTGTTTTTCTTTTTTGAATTTGACAGACGTTCAAGCGCAGGAACGGCGGCCGGAACAAGCACGGTC
This sequence comes from Mallotus japonicus, assembly GCA_949634005.1. Classification (NCBI taxonomy): domain Eukaryota; kingdom Viridiplantae; phylum Streptophyta; class Magnoliopsida; order Malpighiales; family Euphorbiaceae; genus Mallotus; species Mallotus japonicus. The sequence continues at coordinate 9,595 of CATIWK010143348.1, read as the reverse complement.
GTGGTCATGTGAAGTTCGTTCGCTGCTCTAATTGCGGCAAATGCTGCCCCAAGGTATCAATCAGTAGCAATTTTACATCACTTCATTTATTCATTTGGAAGCTGAATTTTGTTTGCAAGCTCTAATTTTTGTGCTTTTCGATTTTGATTTATTTGGGAAAATCTTGAAAATAAATAAAAGGACAAAGCTATTAAGAGATTTCTTGTGAGGAACATTGTTGAGCAAGCTGCTGTTAGGGACGTTCAGGATTCATGCGTTTATGATGGTATATGGTTGATTTCACTGTCTGATTAGTGTAGTGCTACAGTTTATTTATGTGGTGGATGATAAAGGTTGGATTTTTATTGTTTGATTTGTTCTAGGATATGTTCTTCCAAAGCTGTATGTGAAGATGCAGTACTGTGTTTCATGTGCTATTCACTCTAGAGTTGTCAGGGTTCGCTCTCGCACTGACCGCAGGAACCGTGAGCCTCCACAGAGATTCATCAGGCGCAGGGTAAATTTTCTTTTGTATCTTATAATTGGATTGCAATTATAATTTGCTAATTACCTTTCATTTTTTTTTTAAGGGATTTTTTTTTTCCTGTCTATGGCTTGAAATGCTTTTCTCGGTTCTCCATTTCCTGATGATATTGTTGGAAAATCATTTGTGTGTGAAAGTTTTATTCTTTTTAACCTGTCTCCTCGTTGTCCAATAATTGATTTCTCATATTTGAACTTGGCTAAATTTATTACAAAAGTTGACAGTTTGTTCATGCTTTTGCCTCATGATTTGATTGTTTGTTTAGTCTTTCATGTGTAGCTGAGTCTTGATATATTTATATGCAAAGGAAAATAATATTAGTATTATATAGCTACATGATCTTAGCATATTTACACTAGTAGGCTGCAGATCTATCGTGTTATCTCAAAATTCAAATTAGTTTATTTATATCATTCTTTGTAACCTAAACTGCATTGTTCTTATATTGTGTTTGATAGTTTGGAAATTGTAGAAATGAATTATCAATTGTTGTTTTTATTAATGTTCAATGATTTGTGAATAATGTGCATGACCCCTTTGTTGTTTGAGTATGTCCATTTCTTCATAACATTTATTTGTTCTATTTGTGGTATTTATCTTAGGATGACCTGCCAAAGCCCGGACAGCCCGGTCAGATTGGTCAAGGGATCCGTCCTGCAGTGGCTGGTGCTGCTGCTCGAGCCTAAGCCATTCAATTTATTCTGTTTGCTTTTTTGTTTTCAAGTTGTTACTGAAATCTTCCAAGGATTGTCTTAATATTTCACTCTTTGAACTTTTAAGGGTTATGTATGTTGAAGATCGAGGCAGATTTTTGATCAATTGGAATGCTTATTGAAATTACATGATATATTGTTGTCATAGGCATCCAAAATTTTACAGGTGTAGTTTTGATGCATGAATAACTATGTTATATTATTTTTCCCTTGTCCTTCGATCCAATATTTGCACCTTTTTTTATTCCTCGGCTAGAATGCCTTTATCCTTCAGGATCTGATATAGAGACTGAATTTTTTTTTTTGAACAATGGTACATATCAATTACAACTGAAGCACACTCTATATATTATATATCTATCTATATCTAAATATTTGAATATCTATCAATATCTATCCTATTTATTATATCTATTATTATTATAACCATATATAGTAGTTATATATATATAGAGTGTGAGAGATATTATTCCCAGTAGTATATTGTGAATCAAGAGTCACGATATACGTACTCTGAGAATTGAACCGATGATCTCTTGGTCATGCACTCATGGGACCTCCTCCGCTTAGTAAGGCTTTAATGTCCCCTACTAAACGAATTTTAAAATTGAAAATCATTAATCAAAATGATTCTTCAGTGATGGACTCAATTGCTTAGAAGAGTAGCCCAAGAGGAGATTTAAGTTAGGGACTTGTGTCAATAGGTCGGTATGAGATATGGTTTTGAAAAGTTTAGACTTGTGTTTTTGATTTGACAATTCATTGCTTGTAGTCCTCTTGCACGTCTGGAAGATTTTTGCTGTTTGGCACTCTCGCCCTGAGAATAGAAGTAGCTTTTAAATTTCTTTTCCCATATGGAGTGAACTGAGGGCACTCTCGCCATGAAAATAGAAGTAGCTTTAATTTCTTTTCCCATATGGAGCGAGTAAGGGTTGTTAATTTGCATTCGCTTGTGCACTTAATTACCAGAAAGGGAAACATTACAATCAAATCAGCAGATAATTGGATCTCTAGAGAATTAGAAAGATCACACATCCAACTTCTCTCTTTGTTGCATATGCTTTATATTGTGCTTTATACCTAATGCATGGGGCTTCTTATAAAGAATTTTTTTTTATCATTGAGATTAGAAGCAGAAGATGAAGACAAACGAGTTCTTGGGTCAAGAGCCAATTTCCATTTGCTTGAAGAAATTCCAATTTAAAGACCCTCATTTTCATGATCAAGTCGCGTTACTAAAAATGGGAATTGAATATAAGAAAGTCAGGGATGAAATTGTTTTCCATTTTCAGGTGCTGCAAAATCAGAACTTTCTCAAATGAAAATGAAAAAGAAAATAGAAGTTCATGTTGACATCCAAATTCTTTCTTTGGTGTGTCATCCGAGTGTTCAGAATTAGGCAAAGCTGACTGAAAATTCGATAGTAATTGAGAAAATGTGGTTAGCAGAATGTGTAAATAGAGAATATACGAAGAAGATGGCTAAAGGAGCAATTCACCCTCTAAATTGAGATGTGATGGTCAACTAACTCAATTCACCCTCTAAATTGAGATGTGATGGTCAACTAACACAAATTAAATTTTTGGCCAATTATCTCACGAACTTGGTAAATATGGTCAATTAGCATAGATTAGTTTTATAAAAAAGTTCAATTCAATTCAAAACAACTTTTTTTAATTAATTCACCCCAAAAATTTTATACGTTAACTACTTAGGATCAATTTATTAAATTTTAAAACATGTAAAACATGATTCAGTAAAAATTAAATTTAAAATTTTTATTTTTCTAGGAATTAATATTCAATTTAAAAAATTAAAAATTAAAATATAGAACAAATATAATTAAATTTCAGATTTTTTACGGAGATTTAAACTAAAATGATTATTTTTAAAATTAAAAACTAAGAAATTAATTTGCTTCTATGTAACTTTTCAATTATGATCAAATAGTGCTCACATATATAGCAAATATTGTTTTTCAAATTTTTAATTTTTAAATTTAGTTTTAAATCATATATTCAATTATTTGAGAAAAAGATTATAAAAATTCTTAATTTAAAAAAAATTAACAATTTAATTTTTAAAATTATGTGCCTTACATATTTTTAAGATTGATATAAATTGAACCAAATTAATAATTTATAAAATATTTTTGATTAATTAATTAAAAATAATTATTTTCAGTAAATTTAATTTTATTAATTTATCATAAAAAACACATCTTTCACACTTTCAATGTGCATTGGTTACATCATTATTTACTAAAAATATTTATATATCAGTGATAAGAAACAAAATTTTAATAATTAACTTTTTAAAAATTTTTAAATAAGAATTTTTCTAATTTTCCTCTATTTATTTATATATATTTAAAATGTTCTTAATCTCTTACTTTTACTTATAATTTTTTTATATCTCTTAATATCTATGATTGAAAATTAAAAATTAAATATAATTGATAATTTTGATTTGATTTTTAGTGAAAAGTTGAGTAGATGATGAAATTTAATTTTTAAGTTTAAAATAATTGATAACTTTAATTTGATTTCTAGTAAAAAAATAAAAATAAAAATAAAAATATTTTTATTTTTTAATTTTCTATTTTTAATGTGGATATATGATTTAAATTAAACTAAATTGAAAATTTAAAAATTAAAATTTTTAAAATAATATGTATGGTTTACCTATAGTGAAAATTCTTTATGTTCTCAATCTTTTATTTTTACTCATATCTTTTTTATATGTCTTAATATCCAATTTTTAAAACCACAACAATAATTATTTTATTTTATATATGAGCACTATTTAACTATAATTAAAAATTTAAATAGATGGAACTTAATTTTTTACTTTTTAATTTTAGAAAATAATAGATCATTTTAGTTTAAATTTATTTAAAAATTTTAAAAATTATATTTTTTTATGTTTTAAATTTTTATTTTTATTTATTGTTTAAATGGAATACAAATTCCTGAAAAAATATAAAATTTAAATTTTCGGATCTTGCCTATTTTAAAATATGAAAAATTGGATCTAATTAGTTAACATACAAAAGTTTTTGGGGTGAATTAGTTAAAAAATTGTTTTGGACTAAATTGAATATTTCTAAAAAGGTCATCTGGACTAATTGGCCAAATTTACCAAGTTGATAGGTAATTAGCCAGAAAGTTAATTTCTAAACTAATTGAACATCGCGTCCAAGTGCAGAGGGTAAATTGCTACTTTAGCCCGAGGAAGATATTGGTTTACTTTATACAATATAATATACAATAATTTTCGAAGTTTTAGTGTCTTTGTAACACATGAACATTTTACATTCTATAACTGATTCCAGCCAAAAACACATACACACATACTAAAGCTCCGTTTTGAAATTTTGGTTAATTAGGTATTATTTGCTTAATCTGTCTTTTTTTTTTTTTGTGTATATATATAGTTTTTATATATATATATACAGACACACAAAAAAGACAGACTAAGCAAATAATACCTAATTAACCAAAAATTCAAAACAGAGCTTTAGTTTTGCAATCTTTATGCCTAACAACACCTCAAACAATCTTAAAGCCTACTAGTGGTAAGTTAAGAAACAACTATGACTCAAGTCATATCAACAACAAATAGACTGAAATCAAAATGAAGCAAAAAAAAAAAAAAAATGCAACATTCTGGGTAAAAAGACATCTAAATTTGAATACAGTGAAAAAATGCAATCAAACATGCCAAAATAAGATTTCTTCCACGGTCGTATATCTTTTTGCTTTCTAAAAATGGTTGTTTTATATGTTTTAGAAACATATAATATAATTAGATAAATAGCAACAAAGGCATTTGCAAGTTACAAATTTAAATCTATAATTATATTACCTTTGGATCTGGGTTTGAATAAATAGTAAAACTATAGTATTCCTAGATCCAACTGGGCAATCCCTCTATATGAGGTTATGTCTGCTCATCTGGGGCACCCAACTTCCTGTTTATATAGAAAAATTAAAAAAAAAAATAATAGCTTGAATATAAGATCAACTCAAAAGACATTAAAAACTATACTCTCAAAAATACCAAAGAGTATACACTAAAATATTACCAAACAATATTAATCACTTCTAAAAAAAAGTGAAGAACTAGATAAACACATGCAAAGGAAAACCAATACGACTTTGCAATGAAACGAGACACAAGTATAAGGTCTAATACCTTCATCACTAAAATGGAGTTCCTATATCTTAATTATTATATTTACTTATTTTGTTTATTTAGTATCAGTATGATCCAAATATTCTATAAGATGTTAATTTGTTGTATATTTACAAGATAATAGTATCTAAAAACATATTTCGAGATCAATTCTAGATTAGTACTTTTGAAAGGTTTGATGTCCAACAGCTTTGACAGTAATGGCTGGATCTACTCTTACCTCGACAGTAGTAAAAAATACACCCCATTGATCACATATCAAATAAATAGGAATATGTGTCAGACCCAAAAGCACCTGAAGAGTCATATAAGTTAATGTACCATTTTGCAAACTTCATCTAAAAAATATATATATATATCTCCTTCAAAAAATCTAATAGAATATTGTTCAGCTTTAGATCCCTATGCATGATATTATATTTGTGCAAATGCTCAACTCCTATCAATATTTGCTTAAGAAATTAATGGTTGTTCATAATAAAAATCTGGACGACCATAGGGTGGCTGTCTTCTATTGATCTACAATGTTTTTCGGAAGTGATTGGATAAAACTTCATAATAAGACATTCAATGTTATCGAACAAAAAGAAAAGACATTAGCAAACAAGTTCAACTATGTAGTAATTTGTTTGTGTATACCTTGCAATATTTTGATGTGAGAGATCCCTTGCAATGTGTGTCTCGCTAGACAAGTTTTCAGTAATCTTTAAACCGAATTCTAGCTTCAAACCAATTTTTCTTTTTCTTATTAAACATGGCCATATATATTCGAGACACCAATTAAATTCCAAAAATATAATGCATGTTGGAGAAAATGATCACCATGAAAACTTTGTGCTGCAACAATGCATGATTCGCTTCTCTAGATCCACTTCCATTAGAGTAATAGTCATTCGTTTCTATGGATTTACTTCTAATATATTCTTTTTTTAAAAAAAAAACTTAGATTTACAAAAGACCCTACAATGAAGAAAAACATAATCAAATATATCAAATTCTAAGATTAGATCTACATTTATCTAACTTTATTTTTTTGAAGGTTGTTTTAAAAACATTCAGTATAATTGGAAACATAACTTACAACTTAAAAATGTAAATCTATTATTATATTCATGCAAATAGGCAATTCCCATATATGAGGCTGAGTTTGATGATTTAGAATATTCATTTTCCTATTTATATGAAAATATTAAAAAAATAATAGTATTAACAAATAGAAAATATTAAACAATAATAGTATGAATGATTGCAACAATCAGATTTATTCTGTGATATGAATCATTTCCTTCACATTCTTGAATCAAGCAATGCAAAGGGTAAGGAAGATTATCTAGTGAGGCATGTAGCCGTCCTTTCTTCTTACAAGAGGAGACGATTTTTCTTCGATAGCAGTGATAGGAGGAAAGTTCACCGACCATTAAAAAATCGCACTAGATACGAAACTGCACTTTAAGCATTTAGGTGGCTAAAAAGTCAATGATAGGTCCCTTGGCCCAATTTATGACACTTGAAAGTAGGGGTATAATCGAGCCGAGTCAAGTCGACTTACTGCAAAGCTCGAGCTCGACTCGACTGTCAAACTCGAAGCTCGAGCTCGACTCGAACTCGATCGAGCTCTTCTTTTTAAAGTTCGAGCTCGACTCGATTAAAGAATTCATATACTCGAGCTTGACTCGGTTCGACTCGATTAATTAAATAAAATTTTTAAATTTTTAAAATTACATATTTTAAAATATTCAAACTCGACTCGGTTAGCAAATATATATTTATAATTATATTAAAATAAAGGGTATAATAGTAAATATATCAAACTCGACTCAAACTCGACAGGCTCGCGAGCCTATCGAGTCACATATTTAAGAGCTCGAGCTCGACTCGATAGTCCACTCGAGCTCGACTCGACAATAATTGAGTCAATTTCGAGTCTATCCCGAGTAGCTCGCGAGTAGGCTTGGCTCGGTTACGCCCTTACTTGGAAGGTATCATTATCCACCAAATTCAGTGCAAGAAAGTGAAAGACTAGTTAACTATTGGCAGAATTTGGACACGAACATAGATAAACAGTATGTTAAATATGCTGGTGCTCAGTATATGAACTATTCAAGATTTACAGATGTGGAAATTGATGCAATGATTATGCATATTTTTGGTGAAGAAATTGTGAAGTTCCAAAATTTGTTATGGGATGAAGGTGTTATGTTGCACTTTCATGGTATTTAATGGTTTTTATTTTTGTTTATAGAGAGATTTAAACTCTTGTAAAAGTAATTGTATGTTTTTTCAAAAAGAAAAACAAAAAACAAAAAAAAAAAAAAAATTAAAAGCAATTGATAATAACCAATTGCTAATTTTTTAACTATAATCCACCATGATAACAAAAATTTAATAACTGACAATATTTCATATACTTTCATATTATGATAGGTCAATGATATATTATTGTTTCTAGTCATAATAGGTCAATGTAAAATATGTGAAAAAACATGCATGTTCACAAGGTATAAATGACAATAAATACATATAAAATTTTTGTAAAATGCCAAGTGACATTATAATTTATGAAAAAAAAAAAGTTATCTCTATACGCATGATCCAAACTTCACTTTATGTTACACTTCAAATTCATTTATCTTGTATGTATACATAAAAAAATTTCAGTTAAAAAAACATAATTTAACAAAATAACTTTGGTATTAAAATTTCAATAGGTAACTGAACTATTAGCACTCTCATTCTATTAGTTTTTGATATTGCAAAAAAAAAAAATGTTTTAAATATTCCAAAAAAATAGAAAATTACATAAACAAATCATAATTTTTGTGCATTAATAATTGAATCATTATGCTAATTATAAAAGTTGGTGGATCTATTAAAGCAGTCTAACTTATTAAGTACAAGTGACGAAAAACTTTAATGTAAATCAAACTATTCGAGTTCCCAACAACTTTTTACAAGTTTATATTACTGCACAAGAAAATTACAAAATCTCATTAGTTGATCAAGTAATAAATATTTTAGTACCATTGACATGACAACAAAATAAAATTGTTTTTAAACGCTTGAATGTGTATGCAGAGTCTCTACATACACATTATAATTTAATTTAAATTATTTTATCATAAAAATATATAATTTTAATATTATAAATAAATATAACTATGACACTACTAAATATAACTACAAAACTACGTAATTTTCACTTGAATAAAACCTAATTCCTTCTCATGAAACAATTTCAGCAGTCCCTGACACCCTCCATGCCAACCCCTCATCTCACTGCCGTCCTGCCAGCCAGGCAGCTATCTTTCCTCACCTTGCCACCCTTCCTCACCCTCTGCCAGCCGTCCTTTGTCAATTGCCATTGTCATGAACTTAAATCATTGTCCACTGTCATCTATCAACATGCACTAAGCTCAAGCTCATTCAAAGTAGACATTTCAATCTAAGCTCATCCTTCTCACTGTGTATTTCTTTGTAGGTTAGTCATTTTCTTCCAGAATGTGTTCTTGCCTTTTATTGTTTGTTTTGAAGAATTTTATAAATCTTGACCAGCTGAAGTGAGCCAAACCCAACAATTTTTTCCAATAACCTTAACCTAAAAGCTTTGCAAATATGAACTTCCTAGAAAATGCCGCTCTTGAGGTTTTTCCCCCCTTTTTGCTTTCTGATTTTGAGTTTTGTTTAGGGTTTTTAAATGGTTTAATTAGGCGATGATTGTGTTTTGTGCTAGGTTGAAGGTACAGTGAAGCAGTTAGCTTCAAACCACATTCTAGCTTCAAACCAACCTAAAAACATCTTTCAAGATCAATTCTGGATTAATACCTTTGAAAGGTTTGTCATCAGACGGTAGTAAAAAATACACCTCATTGATTACATATCAAAGGAATAGGAATATGTGTCAGACCCAAAAACACCTCAAGAGCCATATAAGTTAATGTACCATTCTGTCCACTCTCTTCTATTAACATGCACTAAGCTCAAGCTCATTCAAAGTAGACATTTCAATTTAAGCTCATCCTTCTTACTGTGGATTTCTTTGTAGGTTAGTCATTTTCTTCCAGAATGTGTTCTTGCCTTTTATTGTTTGTTTTGAAGAATTTTACACATCTTGACCAGCTGAAGTGAGCCAAACCCAACAATTTTTTCCAATAACCTTAACCTA
>CATIWK010143329.1:0-13573 GCA_949634005.1 Mallotus japonicus | reverse complement strand
GAAAGATTAAGAATACCTCGGTACTATGTTTGCAAACCGAGTACTAAAGAATGGCAGTCTATTCCAAATCCCAAAACTAAATATTTCACTGAGAGAATGGGTATGGTTGTGTTAAGATCAAAACCCTTACACTATAAAATTATTAGATTTTCACAACCTAAGTCACAGAAGTCACGGAAGGACTACTGTTATTGTCTTAGATGCGAAATTTTTGATTCTCGAACTATGAAGTGGAAACAGCTGCAACAGTTAAAATTGTCTTGCTGTGAGTTTCTTAGCTATTCGCCAAGTGTATGTTCAAGCGGTTCAATTCACTGGTTGACTAATAAAAACAATGTATTAGCATTCCATGAAGATAAGGAAAAGTGTACCATATTTTCGCTTCCTTCGTCGGTGTATGTGAGTGATCATTATGATGACTTGCAGCTGATGGAGTACCAGGGGAAGCTTGCCTTAGCCTGTACTGGTAAAGAAAGTTTCGTGGAGTTGTGGGTGATGGAGAACTATGAGCAAAAAGTATGGAATATGAGATGGAGAATTAGTCTTGAATCTGTCAGAAGAGAAGAACCTTACACAAATATTGTTTCCATTTACAATGCTGATGTTGCACTGATGATGGGATCTCATAGAGTCATATTTTTCAAGTTCAACAACGGAAGTAATATAATCAAGGTGAATAATAACATTAATGAGCGTATTGGAATTTTTTCTTTTCGATCCGATTTTGAGACGTGTGGTTTGAAGGATGAGTTTGTAGAGAAGCAGCATGTCAAGAAGCAAACTGGGGAGAAGGAAAACAAAAACAATGCCTGAGAAGACTGTTATGAATGATTTTGCAAACCCAGGTGGTTTAGACATTTTATTATTAAAGATTTGTATTTTTTTTATAACATTTCAGTAGTTATAATTTCTGTTAAATTTTAATTTTAATTAACTTTTCATGAATATAACTTTAATTTAAATTGTCTTATAGTCTATAATATTTTTTACGTCGTTTTCTTTTTTCTGTTATTATTACCACTTAAAACTATCATGAATAACTTTTTTCTACTCTGTTAAATGGTATAAAACTTTAAATAAAAATTAAAATTTTTTTTTAATGTTAGAGGAGAGAGTATTGTAAACCATAAATCTTATAAAAATAAAAAGTTAAAATTACAAGTTATTAAAATATGTAGTTATCTCTTCAGTTTATTAATTGATTTTGCTTAATACAATTCTACTGCTTGATTCTCTGCCATGGAAGATAATCATTAGCAATCTCTTTCAATGTAATGAAAAGGGGAAATACTTGGACAATGAAATGATAAAAAGACAAGTACTATGTCAAAATTTTGATGTGATACACAGAGCTCAGGTTTTTTTTTTTTTTTTGGTCTTCATTTTACAGAACATAATGCATAAAAAGGAAAAAGAATGGAAAACCAGAACTGTTGAGGACAATTGTAATGTTTCAGACTTTTAGTATAGCCACCAGCTTATCATATTGATGATGGTAAAGCTCATGGTAACCACTAGATTCCTGTAAAGAATTGTTTGCAATGCTAGGAAATATACAGTAACTACATGTTTTCACCTGCTTGCTACTAATAACCTGAGTTGCTGTCAGCTTGATGCAATAACGAGAGTTGCTTCTACTTCTCTTTTCTGAAATTTTTTCTTGAATTTGCCTATTTTTGAATTGTTGGACTTGATTGTCGCTTAATGGATGCATAATAATGAATATCTCATGGTGTCTTGGTATGTTCATGACTCTCCTCTAATGGGGGAGCCTCAGCCTCAGAAATTATCATATTGTTTGTGAATTTGTCCATCTCAGTACTGTCTTGGATAGGCCCTTCAGAGGATTTGATATCCTCAACGGCCTTTGAGCTATCATTACTCCCTTGCCGTGCATCACCATCACTGTTATCAATGTTTGTTGTAGCATTTGAGTTGTAACTTTCCCCTTCTGGCTGCAATTGGACATTGTTAATTGCATCCTCAGTTAAGTTTCTTGATCCTGTTTCAATAACTTCCATGGATCCTGGAGTAAGATCCTCTATGAAATTTGATTGTTCTGAAGTAACTTCCTTTTTATCTAATTGTTCGGGTTCATGTTTACCATCTGCAGCAAGCTCAGTCCTATCGTTGTTGGTCCTGTAGTTTTGCAGAAGAACCTGCCCCTGTCATTGCCCCAGTATCTCATCTTGTATCAGAATTGTAGTTCGTAATATGTAAGGACTGATTTTTTTTTTCCTTATTTCAACAATTGTCTAGCACTGGAATGGACCTGGAAAAAAATAGAAATTTATATTTACCTGTGCTCCAACATTAACAGGCATGTCTACATGACCACCTTCAACAGCAGGATTTATTGGGACTGCAGCAGTTCTATCTTCTGTCAAATCCTCGGCCCCTGGGTTTCCATCAGCATCTTGTTCAAATTCCTGTGAATGATTTTCTGATACCTATTTCATGTCATAAAATAAATAATGAACATGCATTCGTCAGCAAAATGAAACATGTTCAATGAGAAAAAAGTATAACAACATTGTAAACTTGTTGACAGTATATGAAATGGCAACACTAGTACCTTTTCTTTTACTACTACACCTGGAACATTGGAATCCTGATGCTTCGGCTCGGGTTTCAATTTATCAGCTTTGACTTCATTTTCATCCAGATTTCTAGAAATATACTGAATTTGTTCAACTGATTTCGAGTTAATTTCATCAGGTGGTTTCAGCAGCCCGACATCACTCTCATTATTGATTGATGCCTCTGATTCACCATGTATTGTTTCTGAGGATTTTAGATCCTCCTTTGTTCCCCCACCATCAAGGATACATTCATTTACATTGGAAATGCCTCTGGTTTCATCAGTTGATTTCTCTAAAGTATTGTTATAAGTTTCCTGTAAAAAGAAATTTGTGAAAATTGATTCAGTTTTCTGATCTGAATAAGCATTTCTGCTCTCAATGTGCATCCTGAAATTAGTTATCTAACATCTGACTGAAAAGGATAAGTTTGTGTGTGCATCCATAGAAACAAAGAATAAATTGAACATAAATGGAAGTCTGAAGTAAATATCAAGCTTGATGACTTATTATATCTTTTAGCCTGCCAAGTACTGAAGCACCACTGACCTCAGAATTTTGAGGCATATCAATAGATGGGCGATTTCTCAAATCTTTTGTCACATTCTGTGCATTTTGATTTGAGGTTAGAACCAAATGTTCAGGTAATTCTTCATCCAACAACTTATCTTTCTCTATGTTCTCCTCCATATCATATTCGGAAACACAAATTTGCATGTTCTGATTGAGATCTGATGATGTTTCAGCTAATGGGATCCTGTCAGGTAAAACAGATTTTGGAGATGAAGATGTACTTGAAATGGCAGGTTCCTCTTCAATTGTGATTTCTTGTTGTATGCCGGATGTGGAGGGATCATTTGGATTCTGGTTCATTGCAGAAGCTTCAAATTCTCTGGTGCTTTGCTCCTCTCTAGCATCTTGAGTTTGTATCAAGAATGATAAATTAGCAGGAGGGTTATCAGAACTGCTTTCAAGATTCTTGACAGATTCTGAAGTACTTCCCTCGAAGTGGTTCACTGCAGAAACTTCAAATTCTGTGGTGCTTTGCCTCTCTCTACCATCTTGAGTTGGCATCAAGAATGATAAATTAGTAGGAGGATCATCAGAACTGCTTTCAGGATTCTTGACAGATTCTAAAGTACTTTTGTCGAAGTGGTACACTGCAGAGACTTCAAATTCTCTGGTGCGTTGCCCCTCTCTAGCATCTTGAGCTGGTATCAAGAATGATAAACTAGCAGGAGGGTTATCAGAACTGCTTTCAGGCTTCTTGAAAGATTCTGAAGTACTTTCCTCAAAGTGGTTCACTGCAGAAACTTCAAATTCTCTGGTGCTTTGCTCCTCACTAGCATCTTGCGTTGGTACGAATGATAAATTTGCAGGAGGGTTATCAGAAATGCTTTCAGGATTCTTGACAGATTCAGAAGTACTTCCCTCGAAGTGCTTCACTGCAGAAGCTTCAAATTCTCTGGTGCTTTGCTCCTCGCTACCATTTTGAGTTGGTATCAAGAATGATAAATTAGCAGGACGGTTATCAGATTCTGAAGTACTTTCCTCGGTTTGATTTGACAGGGCTACTAAAGCTTCTTGTTCGATGAACTCGTCAATTTTATCTGACTTTATGTCTTCCTCCTCAACATTTGCATGAACGACTGGATCATTCGTGCTATAAGACATGATCACCTGCTCTACAGACTGCACAGGACTATAAACTGACTTGCTCTCTACCTGCTTGCTGGATTCTGAATTAATTTCCTCAGATGGTTTTGAAAGATCACTGGCAACTGCTAATGTGGTGGAAGTTTCCGCTAGACCATGCCCATCTTCAACTGATTTTGGGATCTCTAAATCATCATTTTTATGATCTGGAACATCAACAGTGTAACTAATCTCCACCTCGTCCGCAGATTTCTCAGAAGGATTCAGTAATTCCTGTTAATAACCAAATTTCACTGGTGAGTCCAAATGCTTAACCTGAAGGTTGATTAGAATTCAAGTATTAGCTATCAGTATGCTAAATACAGCACTGAAGTTACTAACCTGTGGCTTCTGCAAATTCTCTTCATGCTGTTCTGCATCATTGGAAGTCGTATAATCAGGATTAATTGAATCTGTTGTAACCTCTTGCGGTGTGTCGGATCTCGAAGGTGATGCAAATGGAGACTCAGATTCCTTACGGAAACCTGAAAAGCGTCCTGTGATATCCTCTCTACCGAACTCATTTACTTCTCTCAATGTCATGTCATGTTCTTGAGCTTTGGGAGCATAAGGTGAAACAACCCACATTTCATCACTGCCAGAATTAAGTTCCTTCTCTGTGTCGCCATCATAAGTCAAGGACTCTTCATCATTAGATGAAGCAGATCCATCTCCTGTCGAAGGAGGCGACCCAATTTCAGAAACCTCCACTTGCATATCAGAAGATATGGAATTGTTTGGGGTATGCCAAGGTCCATTGTTCGTGTAAAGTAAATGGTTATCTAAACTTGACCTGTCAATTGTAGCTGGACTAGCTAGATAACTGACTTCATTTGCACCTCTAGCTTTAGGAACTGGACAGGGATCCAAACTTGACGATGGACTACTCAATATATCAGGAAACCTAAAAGCTGGAGGTTGTATCTTTGGCAAAACTTCATTTTCTTTTGGCTTAATGATGGATTCGCTGTCGTCAGATGAGAAGCTTGATTCGCTTCTGTTGTGCTTGATTCCATTTGTTCCTACTGCAATTTCACTTCCTTTACTTAAGCTTGAATCTGAGCCACGAGTGTTCTGTAGCTTTTTACCTTCAATTCCCGTCATATGGTCAGCTTCTCCATCATTTTCAGGAGGATTTTCTGCTTGCTTCGAGGATTCGCCTTCTTCAGTCACAAGATCAGTAATGCTTAAACTACGACGCAATGTTCTATCATCTCGTTTTGATAAGTAATCAACTAGCTTATCATTATCTTTTTTATCTGCCAAATATTTATAGATTCAGCATTAGTAGCAGAATTTGTGAGGTGAATGAGCAAAAATATTGGCTTACCTTGCTCCCTTGTAATTCTGGAGTTTCCTGCAATATCAGGATCATTGTGCTTGCCTTCAAGTGAAAAAGAAGGTCCCAAAGTGAAGCTTTCGTGCCTGCAAAAGAACATTTCCTTCTGATGAGGTGGCATGAATTCCTGCTGGAAGCTGTCCGCCGTGAGATCAGGTTTTTCTTCAAGAGGATCATATGGAAGATCAAATGGATTTCGAGTCGGTAACAACACAGAAGGTGCTGAACCAGGAAGTTTCTCATCCGAGACATTTGGAGCATCAACAAATTGGTCTCTTGCAACTAAAACTGGACTTACAGGAATTTGAACACCACTGTTTCCATGAATTAGATTTTTCTCTGTATACATTTTGTATAGCTTTCGTGCTCTACGTCTCGCAATCAGGCTTTCCAGCCTCTTATTTCTTTCTAGCTCAGAAATTCCAAGATCCATCAGATTCTTTTGATCATCTTCAGTCCATTCCACAGCTTTATTTGTAACCTTTTTCGCCTCATCCTCCTCGTCAGAGCTCGAATTCTCCAACTCTGCCTCACAACCACCACCTGTAGGTTTTGCAGGCTGCTGTTCCAAGCCATCCAGGGATGTGATACTAGACTTTGATGGTTCACTCAATGCTCCAATACTTCCACCAATAGACACAATGCGGGAGACGCTCTCCAGAGATGTGATACTAGACTTTGATGCTTCACTGGATGCTCCATTACTTTCACCAATAGACACAGTGCGGGAGACGCTCTCAAGGGATGCGATACTAGACTTTGATGCTTTACTAAAATCTCCAATATCTTCACCAACAGACACATTGCTTGAGATGCTCACACCATTACCTGAAGGATTTTCTTCAATCAGGACAGCTTTGCCAATGGAATCATCAGCTCTGTTCCTCTCTTTAATATTTCTTTGTGACATTGTTTTAGATTGCGCAACAGATGCATCATTTCTGCTGACAACATGATCATCAGCAGCAGCTCGAGACTCGGGAATTGCAGATGATACTGCCTGATCTTTCTTCTTAACATCGTGAACATCCTTTCGGATTGGAGAACGTTTTGAAGGCAAATAGAATCTGATATAAACAGCAGCACAGGCAAGAAATGGGGAAGAGTAAATCAAGAAAAGGAAAACTTTAGGAAGAAACAAGTATAGAACAAGCAAGGTTAACAATACACTTGAAACAATGGGATGCTTTTGTACAAATCTACAAAAAATGTCAATGGAAACTTTAAGAAGTTTGAGTATAAAAACTTGAATGACCCTTGAATCAATGGCCATGTTTAATTAATTCTTTAAAGCTGCCTTCAAAAATATGGGCAGTTTCAGGGAGATTGGAGAAAATTTACATGATATTAACAAAAACCAGAAATGATGATGACCAACCAAATTTCTTTGGTATGTTTTGTGTGAGTAGCCTTGTATATGGAGCTTCATTTTTAGAAATGTTTTATTTTGTTTGGTTGAGAGGTGTGTTATGATCCTCTTATTCAGGACATGAAGGTTACTATTTCTATTTATAAGATAAAATATAGTAGATGTATTTGGAGGGGTATTATTGCAGTAGAAAATTGGATTTTTTTTTTAACATATCACAGTAATTTAAGTTCATAAGAGATGGTCTTCCATTTTCAATTTTTTTTAGCTGGTTGAAGGGATTTAGTTTCTCCCACAAGAGGAGAGAGAACAGGAAGGTTTGAATTCTTGAATTCTACTCTTCATATCTGAATGTCTAAATTTTTTACCACTTAAATTATTTATGAAGAACAATGGGCTACTCATAGAGGACAATTGGAGTTCAATTGACATGTAGTAAATATTAAAATTTAATTATGAATGCACTAAAGTTATTGTAAAAAGTACAACATTAAAATTATTCATAAAAAATTTAATATTTTTTAAACCGAAAAAGAGATAAGGATAAATTTTTTAATGTATTAATGTTTTAAAATGAGTTATACTATGAAACTATTCAACTTTCGATAAAAATTGATATTGACAAACTCAAGCAGGAAGATAATCTCATGGAAAATAAAATTATGTTATATAATATATCATTTTTTTTTATTTGAGGGAATATATCACTTTTAGTTAAAATTATGTTATATATGATAATGTAAAGACTGTTTCCTACTTATCATCCTAAGCCAAAACATGTATTTAGGTATTTTGTTATACTTGAGAAGAATTGACATAGAATATGAATATCTACTTTTTTTAAAATTAGTTAGTGATTATATTTTTTGAATTTAGACACTTAATTAAGTAAATCAATTATATATTAAAATAATAAAAAATTAAAAATTAAAATACTTTATGGATTTTTTCCTTAAATATACTAGTAACCCAACAATGCATTTAATTATATTTTAATTATTTAATGTTTAATTCAATACTTATATTGAAATATGTTAAAGAAATAGCCTGAAATTATGTAAATTAGAGACTCAATTATAGGGACGGATTGATACTCCTTCCTATTTAATGCTTCTCGATTGTGTATATATTTGTGTATACTTCCAATTTGATAAGATAAGAAAAACACAAACACTTACAAAATATATCAATTTTAATAAAATAATAGGACAATATTTAACAAATTAAATGCTGAAAATATTATATAAAAGTGTGTTTTTTTTAATATACATATGTGTATCTATATAAAAAAAACTAAAAATTATTAGAATAATATATGAGTACTTTTTAGTACACATATATAAATTTATACAAATAAAATTAAAAATTATTAAATTTCATTGATATATATTACAAGTTATATATATATATATATATATATATAAAAGGTTATAATTAAATAATAATTTTTATTCTATTTGTATAGATAAAATCTATGTGTAACGTAGTAAGAGCTTAAATTAAAAATAAAGAAATAGAATGAATTGTATTAGGAAAAAAAAAAATAATGGTGAAACGGCAACGTTCCTTTGTCTTGATAAAACGGCTGCGTTTTAAATAAATCGGCTGAACAATGGATAGAAGAAGATCAGTGGATAACACAAATAAATCATCTTCCATTCTTCAGTGTCTTTCAGAGCTTCAGAGAAAATGGCAATGGCAGCCATATCTACAAGAACACCATCAGCGCCCAGCTCTCTATCCTTCTTCTCCTCCTCATCACTCTTCAACACTCCAAAGTTTCAATCCTTCACAAAACCCAGTTCCTCAATTTCTCAGTCTGGCCCTCTCTCGCTCTCAATCTCCTGCCAGGTCTCCACTCTCCCAATCCTATCTTTCACCGGAGAAAAAGTTGGAGAAACTTGTTTAGACCTGAAAACAGCCCCGCCGGAGACTGCTCGTGCAGTTGTTCACCGTGCAATCATCACTGACCAACAGAACAAACGCCGTGGCACTGCCTCAACTCTTACTAGAGCTGAAGTTAGAGGTGGTGGCAAGAAACCTTATCAACAGAAGAAAACTGGTCATGCTCGACGTGGGTCTTCTCGTACTCCTCTTAGACCTGGTGGTGGTGTTGTTTTTGGTCCAAAGCCTAGAGATTGGTCTATCAAGATTAATAGAAAGGAGAAAAGATTGGCTCTTTCTACTGCATTGTATAGTGCTACTGAGAGTATGGTTTGTGTTGAAGAGTTTGGTGATAAGTTTGAGAAACCAAAGACAAGAGATTTTATTGAAGCTATGAAAAGATGGGGATTGGACCCAAAAGAGAAAGTTATGTTCTTGATGATGGATGTGAGTGATAATGTTGGGCTGTCTAGTAGAAATATTGGGACTTTGAGAATGTTGACTCCTAGGACTTTGAATTTGTTTGATATTTTGAATTCTGATAAGTTAGTGCTTACTCCAGATGCTGTTGATTTCTTGAATGGAAGATATGGCGTAGATGTGGAAATTGAGGATGATGATGAGGAGGAGGTAGAGGAGGGAGAATCTGAACAAGATGGCGGTGAAGGTTAGTGGTTAACATGTATTGCGTCTTGTTTTAGTTGCAATGTGATTGTTTTCTTGATAGGTTGCATTGAATTCTAAGTTTAGCGGTCAGATTTTGTTGCTGTCCTTTAATAGATAACGTTGCATGAGGATCGTACAGCTTAAATAAGAACTGGTTGTTGCTTGATTCATGTGTGATTAGAGCATCTGTGTTAGTAGTTTGTGACCCCTTTTAGAACCAAGGACTGCATTGTGCAATGTGAAAGCTCTAATTCCTGAACTTTAGCTGTTAGATTTGGATATTGTGACCATATTATTGGAGTTCTTCCTACTCTTACGGCTATGATAGCTTAAGTGAGTTTCACATGAATTGAATACTGAAGACACAAACAATCCCCTTAAATTGGTAAATGCTTGGCTGTTTATGCATGCTGACAGAATTTGCTGCTCTTGGCAAATAATTTTACAAGTCAGGACTCATATTAAATGTGCTCATTATCATCGATCAAGGTCTGTATTGTGTTTCATTGTGCCAGCAACCCTATAAGTGCCATTTCTTAGGACAATTTTGTGTCGTTCATCTGAATGAAATTAAAATTGCATGCCTTTTTCTGGAATGTTTTTCCTCTTTTTTCTCAAAAATGGATGGTATATAGATGTCAGTATATCGTTTCAGTGCTGCTCAAAGTAGTCTGTATTTAAGTATTTGGTTCTATGTAATCTATTCTTGCCCCATTATTTTGTTCATCGCTGAATACCATAACTGTGGTGTTTCAGCCTGATTGTAGTGCTGCTTGTAGCAAGTTGCTCTACTGTGGTTTGTTTTGTAGCATGCATTTCAACTTCCTCTTAGTTCTTTGATTTGTGATGCATAAATTGAAACTGATGACAGTTCCATTGTAATTTGCAGTAGAGTGATGATGCAGAATTTTGTAGCCACCTAGACCTACTAATCCTTATAAATCCTGGAGAGACTTTGATGCGCCAAAACAAGCAAACTTGTGTTATTTGCAAGGTGTAGCAGGATTATAGTCTATAATAGTTTTTGGTATGTTTTCAATGTATTGTTTTTGTATCAATTGGCACATTTTTTTCTTGTTGAAAGTGTAGCTAGTTAGATCATCTCCCTTGCAATACTTCCAGAGTGTTGCTTCCTGGTACAATTCATTTCTTTTATGAAATTTGTGTAAAATGGTCATTATCAATTTCTAGAGTGTTGCTCTTCTTGGTACAATTCTTGGCGATGGCTGCTGAACTCTGGGTTCAGTAATCCTCCTCACTGCAAACAAGCATGTTGACGTGAAAACTACTACCTGCTATTTTTTGACCATAGACATGGTGCATTTATTTCGATTGTGTAAAAATTGGTAGATGCAGCCTGTGAATTGTAAGAGAGTGATTTCTTGAAGCATGTTTCAATATGATAATTAGCAATAAATTATTTGTACCATCATCAGGATTCAGGATTTAAGTGTTCGCTGTCCCTAATCCCTATCTTCATAGCTCAATGTGCTATTGTAAAAATGATTGAATTAAGTTGGTGCCATCTGAGAAAAACCAACCAAAGTTTATGAAAACCATTCCATAGAAACTTGCGAGGTCCAGCTAATGAAGTTTTATTACTGTCTAAAACGAAAAAAGGGTTGTGCTGTAGATTTTTTTTTGAGTGCTCTTTAGTTCCCTGGATTTACCAGTGTCTTTCATTATTCTTATGCCCCCTAAGATTCTCAAAGCTTTACTCCAATTTGCCATGTGAACAACAGACCAGTGATTTCATTCATAGAAAGCTCAGACAGTCACTTCAAGAATAGAACAGTGAATTCTCAAAGATGCCATGTACTCCCATCAATTGTAAATAGAATGATAAAATAGATTAGAGGATGAAAAAAATGTTGCTATGTAATTCAGCAGTAACAGCACTAAGCGCATAACTTTCAGAAACAGCATTAGCAGGTTATTGCTCTAAGAACTTCAAAGAACTAACAATAACATGTTACTAAGAGGCTTTTTTTGCTACGATATACCTTTTAACTAAGAAAACATAGGTGTACCATTTTCTCTTTCAGAAATTTTGCGCCCTCTTTCAGAAAGAGCTCTAGGTGCTGTTATATACTGTTAAATTCTTAATGAGATCATTCTATTTGCTATCAAATAAACTCCACATTTCATGGAACTTAAGGTTAAGTTACTCTAAATGATCTCACCTAAGATCGTCAGAAGCGCAATAAATGGCTGGCCAAGTATGCATTGACTAATTTGCTTCTTTACTTTTTTAAAACATTGGTTGTAGAATTGCGAAAACAGCCAGCCATGAATTACATTGCTGCCACTGAAGTGATAAGCCTGAGCAAACACAGATCAGCTAACCCGAACCATAGGAAGCTGCCTCCCTGTGCAAGAACAAAAAGGGAAAAGAAAATGCACACTCCCTACGCAGGCATTATCCTGTTCAGGTTCAAAGGGACTTTCTCAGCCTGACCTGCTCCATCCTCTGACCAAATGGCCAGTTCTAAAGCAGATGCAGGCACCCCTGGTGCGTTTCTTTTGTCAACAAAATAGCAAAGAAAATAAAAGTACTTAACCATGAACAAGAATGTAGCAATTGCATTATTTCTTTTTATTACTGGAGCACACAAGCAAACATAGATAAAATGCCTTCCAAGTCCAAACACGCTAAACCATCAACTTACCTATATATTGAAAGTAAATATGCATATCCCTTGTCTTCACAACCCAGCCATGCATCAGAATTCCAAGAGCTTTTTAAACCAAATGCCTCTGCTCATAGGCTCCTGCAAGAAAATTTCACAAAATATTCCAATACAAGTTTGAGTGAGAAATGTTCTGCAGTTCAAATGAGTCAAAAATACCAATCAGTAATGAAACAATGAAGTAACAGGAACATTTCTGCATGCCAAGCATCACCATGAAAAAAAAACAAATAAAGTGTTTATCATACACAATGACTTGGAGAGAAACTAGTCATTTATTTTCCGCAGTCGTGATCCTCTACTGCACTTAAGAGAGTGCTTATCTAAAAATAACAAGGTTCCCATATATTGTTCAGCATTCCTTGCCAGCAACCACAGAAGAAGATATATATTTGTTTTTTTTTTTTTTTTTTGGATAAGTTGCAGCCATAATTGAAAATGATTAATTCTTACACACTTTTGACCATAATTCACCTTCAATGATAGCAATTCTAATATTTTTTGCCAGTAGATTATAACCTTTTAATTTCTGTAAATTTGGCATTTACCTCCCATACAATTTAGCATAACTTTCTGGCAGGTAGATTTCTCCACCAACTTCACCATGTTGTTCTCCACTAATAGTCTTCTTAGCAGCCAGGAACTCAGCACTCATGGCTTCCATTCCTTGCTGAACAGCTTCCTCTGCACTACCATAACCATGCTCCTCTGCATACTTCCGCACATCCTCCGTTATCTTCATAGAGCAGAATTTTGGTCCACACATAGAGCAAAAATGTGCTACTTTTGCACCCTCTGCTGGCAGGGTTTCATCATGGAAGGACATTGCAGTCATGGGGTCCAGGGATAAAGCAAACTGATCCATCCATCTGAACTCAAATCTGGCCTTGCTTAATGCATCATCCCAGGCTTGAGCATGAGGATGACCTTTGGCTAAGTCAGCAGCATGTGCAGCTATTTTATATGCTATAACCCCAGCCTTTACATCATCCCTGTTTGGTAGCCCAAGGTGCTCCTTTGGTGTCACATAGCAAAGAAGTGCAGTGCCAAGAGCCCCAATGTTGGCAGCACCAATGGCAGAAGTAATATGATCATATCCAGGAGCAACATCAGTTGTTAGGGGTCCAAGGGTGTAGAAAGGTGCTTCATTGCACCATTCTAGCTGTTTCTGCATGTTTTCAGGGATTTTGTGCATCGGAATATGACCAGGTCCCTCATTTATCACCTGAATTGATACATCATATTTTTTGTCTCATGTGTATATATATAAACCCCACTAAATGAGCAGTGCAGCTATGCTCAAATAAGGCATCACAAATTTTACAAAAAAATCCATGCTACAATATGAAGT
>CATIWK010143290.1:0-23358 GCA_949634005.1 Mallotus japonicus | reverse complement strand
TCAGACAAATGAATGGTGCATGAAAGTGGGCTTGAAGTCAAAGTTTTTAGGCTGTGAATTGCTAATGTTTTCCAGAAAAAGTCAAGTTTTTAGGCCAATATTGCCTTGTAATCAAGTGACCACAAAAAATGTCTCATCTGTCTTATTCAAAATCTTGCCCCTATTTACTTCTTTGTCCTTCAGTCCATTCCTTTTTTTTTCCTGTTAGTGGCCGAAAAAAAAAATGATGCACCGGCCAAAGCGCGTTGACGCTAATTGTATCACCGGCCGAAAGCAACTGTCGTAAAATGATTAAAAAAAGTGACACCCAATCACCAGCCGAGTGTTAACGGGCCGCGCCGCTTGTGAGCAGTTTAGTATTCGGCTCGATAAAAGCTTGTTCAAATTCGTATATTGAAGCTCATTTAATAAACGAGTCGAACTCAAGCTATACAAAAATTGGCTCGTGAAGCTCGCGAATAAGCTCGAATGGAAGCTCGTGAGTCAGTCCGTAGTTTTAATGTTTAATAATTTGATTTTAGATATATAATATATAAATTTATATTATAGAAAATATTTTGAAAAATATATTATTAGAAAAAAATTATAATTTTTATTAAATATATTGTAATTTATTTAATAAATAATTTATTTTTAATTTTTAATGTATAATTTTAATTTATAGTTTGTATTTTTTAAAGTTTCTTTAGGCTTGTTTAAGCTCGCGAACAGCTCGTGAACACCAATTAAGATAGCAAACTCGGTTCGAGCTCGGCTCGTTTATAAACGAACTAAATCCGAACTAGTCAAAGCTCGACTTGGCTCGGCTCGATTACATCACTCCTGTTGATTAAGCTTTTGATTCCATAAGTTTGCTGCGTCACGGTTGTATCCTTTTAGTGACGCTAATTGTTGTCATCTGATATAATGTTTTTTTTAACAGCAGATAAACCCTAGCAAAGGCTCAAGAGAGCAGTTCCCTAAATTTAGGGAAATTCTTGCCAATTCCATAGTATTGCATGGAATGGTAGGATGTGCAATATAAAAATATATATCTTCTTCTTATTAGTTAAGGGACATTCTATGGTTACTATATTTTTGAAATATTTTAATTTTACTTTGATTTTATTACCGCATGACGAGATTACTTTTTATCATCTAACGGCCATTATTGAGAAAGTGAGTTTTACTTTGTTAAAAACAACATAACAGTAGAATGCACCGTTAGTTACCGTTAGTTAAATGTAAAGCATATATATCAGACATCTAACTGTTTCCTTTTATTTATTTGATCATCTTTTTAGGGTAAATAAGAAAATCATATGATTTAAACATTAATAGATTGAAAAATAGAAGGTAACCCTTATGATGCTTTTGAAGATAAATTACCACTAATTATACTTTTGGGTGGCATTTATTTGATTATCTTTGATGTAATGTTGTTGCGGTTATTCTCAGGGAGCCCGTGCATACGTGACATGTCAATTAAAAATCACAGCATATTCCCCCTTTTTTTTTTTGTCACATTTGCATTTGAATGCCCTCTCGAAATAACAGGAATCAGAAGTTGAATTTTAAAAATTAATCTAACTATATGTTAATTGTTGACACGTACCATTTTTATTTTTTATTATTTTTCATATGGTATCACATAAAAGTGGTTAATTCCCAACACTACAAGGAGAGGAAATAGGGTGAGTGGGAGATTCGATCCGTAATCTCCTCAAACTGAATGTTCACACCTTTTACCACTTGAGCTACTCGTGAGGGACCTCCATTAAATATATTAATTATAGTAATTTATCTTATTACTCTAAAAATTTTGAGCTCCTATATATTTAATTTAAATTATTATAAATGCGTTGTATCCTATCATGCATCTTCACCACTATATAGATCACTATCTTTTTACACTCAAAAATCTATATTGCTTTCAATTTCATACCACTATCAAGTTCATTTTCATCTTCATTTTCAAACAAAATTAAAGAGTAAATGAATAATTATTAAGAAAAGTTATCCTTCAAATAAGATTCCAAGAATTTGCAATTTCATTCAGCATTTTCAAAATTTTTTAATGAATATTACTTATTTATACATAAAATATTTTATATGCTATGTTTATTTTTTTAATATTTTTAATTTATAAACCATAGTAATGATATAATAAATATGAATTTATACTATTTTTTTTTATTTCATCTCGCACAGCAGAATGTGAAAAGTGAAAAGTAATATTTTGTTATATCTAAAATTTTCATCTAACTTTATACAGAAATTTATTGGATTCATTTATTTTCTTATTGGGACAGGAATAGGCTACAAATCAAATTTAAAATTTCCTGTCCTTGGAGCTAGATCAAAATACAGGATCATGTATAAGATTACAAGTAACTTGGGCCAGCCTCTAGAAGATCAATAATTTGCATTCCAGGGAACATCTCCTCCACGCGGTCCTTTGGCATTACCCTCAGCTAGCTGCCTCCTGCTCTCTCCATCTGAAATTCAAAGTAAATTTGTCGCTGACCAAAAGTTCGTTTAACTCCCATATATATATACATATATACAAAAGTTCGTTTAACTCCCATATATATATATATGGGAGGTATTTTGCAAAAGTTAAATATACACAAAAGTTCGTTTGAATGTAAGGAATCAAGAAACATATATGTGTGTGTGTGTGTGTGGGGATGACTAATTACGAGTAAAATGATGCCAGGATGAATAATGTCCCAGTTCCCTGCTGGTAGCAGCCTGCGAAATTAGCAGAATCAAAACAGCATAAAAAGCAAAACAAGAAAATAAAAGTTTCTTCAAGGCCATTTTTCTATATCTTGCTTGTTCTTTAATTACCACACTGAAGCATTCATGACCATATTATATATATAGATGCGAGCGCATAGCGCAGCTCCCGTCCTTTTCCTATTAATTCAGTTCACATTCCACACCCAAAGACAGCTATACATACATATATTTTATACTTAGCTTAAAGTTTAAAGGGCCAATGAAAAGAAAGTTATAGAGTTTGTTTATAGTTCAATTTGTAATTTTATGGTATTATTTTAGCAGGCTTGAATTTGAATACAGGAAACCTGAGCTGGTTAACATGTATACTGTAAATGCCTTCTTAAACAACAAGAACAAGAACCATTCTTAAGGTTGACATATTGTAGAAGTTCTTGACTTTGACAGATTGTCCATTCATTAATTTAATTAATATTTTGTGTGCTTGCTTGAATTCCTTTTTTTTTTCTTCTTGTTTCAGTGGAAGGAAGTACTGAACTCAAGTTTTATGTTCACCCTACTACTTGAATCAGTCAATGTTATACCCAGGATGCTATTTATATATGTGTTCCATTTTCAAGCATTAATTCGCACCTAACTATATGATAGAAATGTTAGGAATTAGTGATAAGTGGGGTTGGTCCCAATTCAGATTTAAATCTTATTTAGTTTCAGAGTACTTCAAAATTTATTTTTTATAAGAAAATTTTTTAGACCTAATCAATGAAATGATATGTGAAGAAAAATAAAGAAACTATAAGTCTTTCCGAATAACAATTCTACAAATTGAAATTTTGAGACTTAGTTCTTATAGATTCTTTTTCAATCTTGGATTTTATTATCTTCATACTAACTTTCATTGCTAGATTTAAGACCAGCTGCTCTCCTACATTCTTATTTAAAAGTTCAAATTCAACTCTTGTGCGCCAGTTTATAATTTTTCATATAATTCGTTGTCAAAGGTTGAATAATTTAATGATATAATTCCCTTTACAACAATAATAGATTAAAGGTTTCATTTTTTATCATTAATATGTGTCATTAGACTTCCGCCAACAAAAAAATTCAGAAAGAGCTGGCAATTTTCACTCCTATTCTATTATACTTGAATATAAATAAAGAGATTTCCACGTCTGCAAGTCTGTGCCAGTGTATGGTTAAGGGCATGTATTTATGCATATATTATAATTAATAATTTGAACCATAGGGTGCACTTGATCATATTACTGAATTTATTATTTGTGTTGTTCAAATTAAACTAATGAATGCTTGGAGGCACTGCGTGGAGATCCCTTGCCGCTTTTGAAGTTTACCGGACAAGGAGAACCGCACTTAAGTAACGAGAGACAGCTTAAAAGGCTTCAAAACCATGTTTTCATTGTTTATTTTAGTTTACATAAAAACCCTGTGTAAGACCCATGAAGTGCCATTTAGTGGAAATCCACTAGAGGGCATTTTGGATGTGCATAATTATGGTTTGAGACCATTCTTTCACCACAATTGCTGCCTTGTCAATTCAAAGAGATTATGCACTTGATTATAAATGTGTTTCTAATTTTATGCAAATTAAATCACAGGTAGATTCGTAATTGCACATGTGTTTCAAGAATTTGTAACTTCATTTCAGCATTTTCAAAGGTATATATATATATATGCTTAAAAAAATTGGTTTGTTAAAATTTTTTTAATGATTATTACTTACTCATTTATAAATAAAATATTTTAGATGCTATGTTTTATTTTTTAATATTTTTAATTTATAAATCATAGTAATGATATAAAAAACATGAATTTATACTATTATTTTTTTTATTTCATCTCACACGGCAGAATGTGTAATAAAATTTTCATCTAACTATAATACATGTTTATTGTATTCATTTATTTTATTTTTGGGACACGAATTAGGCTACAAATCAAATGTAAAATTTCCTGTCCTTGGAGCTAGATCAGAATACAGGATTATGTATAAGATTACAAATAACTTGGGCATTGCCCTCTAGAAGATCAATAATTTCCATTCCAAGGAATATCTCCTCCAGGCGGTGCTCTGGCATTAACCTCAGCTAGCTGCATCCTGCTCTCTCCATCTGAAATTGAAAGTAAATTTGTCACTGACCAAAGTTCGTTTAACTCCTATATATATATATATATATATATATATACATATATATTTGAAAGTATTTTGCAATTATTTGAGTGTAAGGAATCAAGAAACATATATAAATGTGTGTGGGGATGATGCCAGGATGAATAATGTCCCAGTTCCCTGCTGGTAGCAGCCTGTGAAATTAGCAGAATCAAAACAGCATAAAAAGCAATACAAGAAAATAAAAATTTCTTCAAGCCCATTTTTCTATATCTTGCTTGTTCTTTAATTAGCATACAGAAGCATTCATGACCATATTATATATATAGATTCATAGGCACAGCTTCAGTCCTTCTTCTGTTAATTCAGTTCAGATTCCACGCCAAAGGCTGCTATGTATATATATATTTTATACTTAGCGAAAAGTTTAAATGGCTGATGAAAAGAAAGTTATAGAGTTTGTTTATAGTTCAATTTGTAATTTTATGGTATTATTTTAGTAGGGTTGAATTTGAATATAGGAAACCTGAGCTGGTCAACATGTATACTGCAAATGCCTTCTTAAATAACAAGAACCCGAACCATTCTTAAGGTTGACATATTGTAGAAGTTCTTGACATATTGTTCATTCATTAATTTAATATGTCTGCTTGTTTGAATTCCTTCTTTTTTTTTTCCTGTTTCAGTGAAAGGAAGTATTGAACTCAAATTTTATGTTCAAATCTTCACTACTTGAATGATCAGTCAATGTTATACCCAGGACGTTTGCTATTTATATATGTGTTTCATTTTCAAGCATTAATTCTGTTAGAAATGTTAGGAATTAGTCTAGTTGATAAGTGGGGTTGGTCCCAATTCAGGTTTAAATCTTATTTAATTTCAGAGTACTTGAAAATTTATTTTTTCTAAGAAAATTTTCGGATCTAATCAATGAAATGTTATGTGAACAAAAATAAAGAAACTACAAAGTCTTTCGGAAAAACAATTTTACATATTGAAATTTTGTGACTTAATTTTTATAAATTTTTTTCAATCTTGAATTTTATTATCTTCACTGCAACATTCATTGTCAAATTTAAAATCAGCTGCTCTTCGACATTCTTATCTAAAAGTTTAAATTCGACTCATGTGCCACCTTATAATTTTTTATATATTTTGTTGTCGAAAGTTGAGTAACTTAATAATATAATTCCGTTTACAACAATAATAGATTAGAGGTTACATTTTTATCATTAATATGTGTAATTAGACTTCCGCCAACAAAAAATTCAGAAAGAGCTGACAATTTTCATTCCTATTCTATTATACTTAGATATAAATAAAGAGGTTTGCATGTTTGCAAGTCTGTACATGTGTATGGTTAAACGCATGTATTTATGCATATATTATAATAATTTGAACCATAGGGTGCACTTAGGTGTAAGCATCGGGTGGGTCGAATTTTCATTTTCTCCAAAAATTTAAAACCGAACCGAACTGAAGGGCAGGTGGGAGTAGGTTTTTGGATAACCGAATATTTCATAAAAGAAATAAGCGAAACAAAAAATAAAGAAATTGTTAGTTTCCAAACGGAAAAGCAGTGTGTTCTCTTAGTTGAGAACCTCAGTTGGAGTCCCAAGAATGGGCGTGTTCTCTGTCCAAGGAAATTCCAAATTGCTAATTAAAATTTCAACATATGTCAATTGAAATAAGAGATTGGTACCTTAGTTAGACAAAGTTTACCGGACAAGGAGAACCGCACTTAAGTAACGAGAGGCTTCAAACCATGTTTTTATTGTTTTTTTTAGTTTACAAAAAAAATCCACTAGAGGGCATTTTGGATGTGCACAATTATGGTTTGAGACCATTCTTTCACCATAATTGCTGCCTTGTCAATTCCAAGAGATTATGCACTTGATTACAAATGTGTTTCTAATTTTATGCAAATTAAATCACAGGTAGATTCGTAATTGCATATGCCAAACTTCTGCATTTGGCAAGCTTTCAATTTCTTCAATGGACCAGTACAATTGGTACAACTCATTTGACTCTACTAAAGAAAATATTGTAGCGTCTACACTCAGCTAATTTTCAAAATAAATAATAGTTTAGTATTAAAAAGGTATAAATAAAATATTCATTTTGTCTTTAAACTTTGTTTTTTAAAAAGTAAAAAAATACGTTTAATTAAATCTCTTGACTTTAGTAATTTTATTAATTTTATCCATTTAATTAGATTTTATGATTAATTTTTTATGGTTTTACTTTATTAATTTTGATTTTGATTTAAAACAATGTGTGTAATGTTGATTAGGAACTGAAGTGAAACCATGCAACCCACATCCTTTCCCGTCTGACAATGTGGAGGGAAGGCTTTGTCTAAGGTACCATAAAAGTCCAATTTTCTTATGTATTCTGTTACCGGATAAAATTGAATCATGCCACCAATGAAAATTTTTTTTTTTAATTTTTGAACTGAAAAATAAGAATCGGACTCTTAACCTATAGATGCCTAAAAAAGAACCATAATATTATACTCCTTAACCTTTGGCAAAAACAATGAAACTTTGAAATAGTTCTCAGGAGAAAAAAGAAGAAGAATGTTACAAGTCTATAAAAAATGGCTCTCAGGAGAAAAAAGAAGAAGAATGCTGTAGTGGCTGGCTACTGTAAAGTTTCAGGGACCTCCTTTTGCTAAGAACTAACTTTGAGTGTTCTTAAAATTCAACATTTAGGTCCAAAAATTTTTATTAAAAATAGTTGATAATTTATTTCCAGGCTGTAGAATAAAACAAACTATAAGGACCAAAATGTATATTTGACCAAGCCTCTCTGAAGATTTCTTGTAAGTTTGCAAAAATAAATTAACTGGTTTAGGGATAGCATACAGAAAATTCTTGCCGCAAACTCATCTCAAAGGTGTTTTAATTTAATTTAATCTATCTATAAGCGAGTGGCTCTTCCATCGACAATGGCGAACCGTTTGCGCCCTTGCGAAACAATTCCGAATTGATACAATTCATTTGATTCTACTAAACAAAAAACTGTAGCATACTCGTCAATTTTCAGCAGTTATGCTTTTCATCTCAACTATTGTCTCAATTTTTTTGAAGAAAAAAAAATTGTCTCAATTTTAATCAAATGATGTTTTGATGTTTACATTTGTTAGCATTAGCATACAATACGGTACAAATTTATATAGATTCATTTACATAATTAACATTACATCATCAGAAAATACAAATAAAACAACAAAGGTCCTGAATAGGATTCAGCCATCCTGGAATGACAGCCAAAAGTTCGCGGTCTATCAGCTGGCAATCTGTATGGCAAATAATCTCATTCAGGTAATCAGAAAAGTAAAGTAGGGCAAATGTTCAGGTAATCAGAAAGGGAAGGTAGGGCAAAAAGATATGTAAATATATATTTCTTTTTCCACGCTTAATCTTTTGCCAATATTAAATTACAAACAAACTACTTCAAAGTTTTGAAACGGTGAATTGAAACAATAGGAATTTTGCATTGCTACTAATAGTACGTTAAGAACTAAGGGGCCTTACTAGGCATGAACCATACAATTTTCAGATTTCAGAACGTTGCTGGAACAACAACTTCATAAAACACAAACGAAATTAAATAATTCCAAGCTAAATAACACAAACCAAACCTGAGATATGATAGCAATCATTTGTTCTGCTTAGTAGCGACAGTCCTTTGGATAGTTGAAACACCATCCACAAATTTAGTCCGGAAAATAACATTGGCATTGTTGAACATGCCCTCTTTCAGTGAAACCACAATAAACTACAAATTAAAAAAAAAAAAAGGGAGAATCTTAGACATAAAATAGCAATATATCTCACTTAAAAACAATTGAAAGTTTGGGACAATTTCAACCAATCATACTTTTCAAACTATATAAGTAAATTAATGCACCAAAAAGGAAATTCATCGGACCTGGGAATGTGGGAAGTGAGCCTTGATCATTCTGCCTATGTTCTGTGTGTGGCTTAAATCAAGGGCTGCATCCACCTGTCAACCACCTCAAGCATTAGGTTACTTGCAAATCCATCCCATGAAAGAATTTTTATTCCTAACATGGAAAATAGGAGACCAAGAAAAAGAGTTTAATGAAAGAGCTCAAGCACTACAAGAACATTCAAGTATAATTTGGGTGCATATGCCTGGTCCATGACATGTTTGCCTTGCAAAATCACCTCAACCAAGCCCAGAAAAAGGCAATTTAAAAACCTCATACATGTATTTCTTTCCTTTCATCTCTCCAACGTATGAACTTGAAATAAGCATGAAATTTTCAAATACAAAATAGATGTATATTTAAGACTAAATCCCACAGCGTACAAAACAGTAAGAAGGATGCTAAGTATGTCTGTAAGAGCCCAAATGAATACCTCGTCCAGGATATAAAGAGGAGCTGGCTTGAAAAGAAGTAGCGCCAATATTAGAGAAAGGGCAAGCAGAGATCGTTGACCTCCGCTTAGTTCCGACAAGGTCTGTTTCCAGACGCTTCCAAATGCAACACGAACCTCCAGACCATCCAGAAAACTGCCACCCTCAGGAGGTTCTAGCTTTGCCATTGTTCCAGGCAATAGGGTGGAAAATATGGATCCAAAGTCACTGAAGAAATAAAATTTTGAACAAGGATGGTCAAGTTTTCTGAGAACGAGAATTGAGTAACATACAAATCTTTATTTCAGAAAGAAAGTAGAAAGATAGCAAAAAAAATTTAACATGCAGGAAAAGATAAAAAAAATTACTTGTTAACTTTGACCCAAGTAACTTTGAGAGTTTCCTTCTTCTTCTCATCAAGCTCTTCAATGACCTTCTTTATTTTTGACTTGTCATTCTAGTTAAACAAAAGATTAGCATACCAGAAGCATAGAGGACTAAGCTACAATTACTCACATTTAACTAAGGTAAAATACCTCAATAATGT
Source organism: Mallotus japonicus (assembly GCA_949634005.1). Taxonomy (NCBI): domain Eukaryota; kingdom Viridiplantae; phylum Streptophyta; class Magnoliopsida; order Malpighiales; family Euphorbiaceae; genus Mallotus; species Mallotus japonicus. Next base: position 13,570 of record CATIWK010143290.1, on the reverse strand, counting down.
TTTTTTTGGACATCAAATCATTGTATTCATCTTCTGCTTTCTCAAACATTGCCATGACCTTCTTGTTCACCCTTTTCTCAAGGCTTCATAAAAATGAAAGAATACAGCACAAAAGAAAAGTCAGGCCTCAGGCATATCTGTGATATTAAAATCAAGAATAAAAATAAAGTAAGCTTCCCAAGCCACACACCCTGATTGCTCAGTTTGCAATTTGTCTAGTGCTTCTCTTGCTTTGAAAGGATCACACAAAGTAAAATCATAATCTGTGCCGCTTCTTCCAAATAGCTGTTTCTCAGAAGCAATCCATGCATGCTTCTCAATCAACTTGTCCACCTTCATAGAGCAATCCTTCTGTTCCATCTCCATTCTTTTTACCTATCCAACAATTGAGAAGTCCAGGTTTAGTGTCTCTCAAGTTGGAAACTATACATGCAAGACAATATCCAAAATTACCTCATTCTCTAACTTCTTCCTCTCAAGCTTTGTCTCACTAACTTTGTGTTGAAGTTTTTGTTGATCCTTAATAATGCTACCAATTTGAGAATCACATTCTTTCATCTTTAGACGTATCGAATTGAGGTCAGATTGCGCTTGGTCATGATCATTACGTACGGATGCCACCTGCAAGAGGGACACGCATTGCAATGACTTCTTCTCTAATGATTTTGCCCCAGTAAAAATTTAATGTTACCTTAGCTTTTTGCTCTTCTACTTCCAATTTGAGATGGTTAATTTGTGTTCTCAAGGAACCTAATTGACTTTCCAGAGAAGCCTGTTCTTTACAGACTGCTTCCTGTTCCATGAAGAGTCTCTGTCTTTCATTTTCATGCCCCTATTTGCAAAACAAACCATGCCCAAAATGACAAAAAGCTACTCAGGATAAGCAATCAATCAAATTAACGAAGATAGCTTATAAAAGATTAAAACTAAAGTTCTAGAAAAATATTCAAACAAGTCAGTTCCTTCCACCAGTGTCTTTTCCTCCTTGGGTAGCCCACAAGGAGGTTGTTGTACTTGTTCTTATCCCATAACTTCATCCCCCTTAATAAGGAATATTTAAAAAAAAAATCAGCAGGGTGGAAATAAAATAATTACAACATTGTTATCTTCTAACTGACATTTCCGACGCTTCTTAAGACTGAGGGAGTGCAAAACAAAGAAGCTGACAAATCTCCCAGTTAAAAGATAATTGTGATAATACCAACTTAAAAAAAAAAAACACTTCTTGCTATTCCGTATCCTTAGGACTTTTTCCAGTGGATTATTAAAGCATAGCAAAGATAAGTTTATTTATAATGGAATGTCTGGTAAACATCACCAAAATAGAAATCTACCTTAAGATCTTTCGACGCTGATTGCACTTGAATTTTTACAGCCTTGATTTTTTTCTCCAGGTCTTTGAGCCTGCCTTCTCGATTATTGTCATGTTCTTTGATTGACTTCTCAAGCATTGATACTGTATTGACACATTCATTATACAAGATTTGCTTTTCTGTGGCTGAAGAATTGGCTTCTTCAAGTTCCTGCTCAATCTTCTTCACTAATTCACCAAGCTATTAAGAATCCCAAAAAAAGAAATAAATTAAAGAAGACGACAAAAGAAAACACAGATGAGATAAAATGTAAGTATTATATTGTATGACTCAAATCATAAAGTTTGCATCAAGAGGACTAAAATAAACAGGTTAGGTCTATTATGTAACAGAGAAAAGTACAAAAAAACCTTATGGTGCTCATTTTGCTCAGCTCTGCCCTGAAACAATGATAGGTCATACTGTTTAAGTTCTAGCTGTTTCTTAAGGTCCACGAATTTTTTGTGAAGAGGCAGAAGCTCCTTAATCTGCAATTTCAAAAGGAGAAGACAACAACAAATTAATTGAAATAGTTGCAAATTTAATATTGTTGCAATTTGCATCTTAAGGCTACAGAAGAGAGGAGCCAGCATTTGAATACCAGAAGTCAGAAGCTCTTAAAAATTATCTAAGATTGCATGCTTAGAAAACTAAAAGTGAAGGCAAGCGATAGATTGAAAAGGCATAAACAGAAAGTAATAAGAGAAAGAAAAAAAACTCATTACTCGCCAAAATGCCCAATAATTGGTTGTAACTCAGTAATAATCCCTAAATTTTGACATCAGTGTCGCACTTCCAAACATGACAGCATATTGATAGTGAATGGCTGGAAGTTGCAACTGTCATTCTTAAGTCTAAACATATTACATTCTCATACCCCTTATTACTAACTACCAACCACATAAATGCGTTTAATAAACAAGATGATGCAAAATATTGAAACACATCATCTACGTATTCAACATAGCTAAGTAAATGACCACATGAACTTTCTGAACCCCTTCCCTCCATAAAAGACAAGAAGATGTTTAAGGTCTACCTTTGCATCAATTTCAGATAATCTTCTTTGATGTATTAAAAGATTTGATTCAGCCTCTGCCAATTCATGGAGTAGCCTTAACAGATCACCACCACCCCTGAGGAAAAAAAAAAAAAAACCTTAAATATTTGTAAATTGTACTTCACAAAAATTTGAATGCATCTCTCAATGAACTTGAGCAATGATACCAGCATTTTGATCAATGCTGCAAACAAATATATAAGGAAACAATGAAACTTTGAAAACAAGAAGTCTCAAAATCACATGAATTCCTGCTCATTTAAAGTCCCATAAGCATCCAAAAGCTTACTTGCGACTTCCACCAGTCAAAAGACCGCTTGGTTGGAATATATCACCTTCAAGAGTAACGCTGGGTGTTCGAGTTTCACGATTAAAAGCAATCTATGAAATATATAGTAGAGAAAAGTTTAAAATTAATGCATGTGAAAGAAAAGAAATATATTAATTATCATCAAGTTTATCTGATAAAGCATAAAAGACAATATTTAAGGCTATAAGAAAATGGTTTTTCAGGGGAAAAAAGAAGAAGAATGTTATTGTGGCTACTGTAAGTATCTGGGATCTTTCCAAAAAAATTACACTATTTAACGCGTAAGATTGGCATACCTCCTTAGCAGCATCAATTGTTTTGCAAATGAACGTTGAACCAAAAACATATTCCATAGCACTCTGCAGTAGAAATAAACTTTACAGGAGAGAACTTCGCAACATCTGACTATAATGCAATTATGAATTGAAATATATACAAAACTAACCTAAAAAATCACAAAAAGAAAAAGAGAAAATGTTAAGGTAAAGCATAGTTTACACTTAGGTCCTCCTTTTGCTCAGAACTAACTTTGAGTGTTCTTCCAAATACTTACTAAAAATAGATAGGAATTTATTTCCTGGCAGTAGAACTAAACTATAAGGAAGGAGCAAAATGTATACTGGACCAAGCCTCTGAATATTTTCTGTAAGTTTGGAAAATAAATAAAGTGGTTTAGGGATAGCATACTCTTAATTCCTCATCATAGCCCACTAAAGAAAGTGCCAGTTCTGCATTCCCCTTGCCAACCTGGAAGCACACAAAGAAAATCAACAGACATAAAAGAAAAGGGCTGCCTGGCACTAAGAAGGAAAGGGTTAAAGCAATGACTCACCAATCTAGTGGCACTCTGCTGAACTCTTGCAGGTACTGTATTGCAGTGAATTTTGTTCAATGGAATAATTGTTACTCTTCTCCGGAGATCGCCATTTTGAAGAAGTTGCTTTCCAGTATTTTCAGTGTCTACCACAACATTAAATAACTTGCCACCAGCAGTAACCTGCATGGTCACTCAATGTAAGGGTTTCCACCCTCCTAACATAAATTTGATGTTGAGAAACCGAGCGCAATGCATGCATTTCTAACCTCTAAGGCAGTCGCTGTGGAGCTATCCTTTACTTTAATAAGTTTTGCTACCACGCCTTTTACTTTTGATCTATCAAAGTTTTTAACAGGATCACGATATGTGAACTGAACATTTGATAATTGTGCTGAAAGATCCCGTATATTGTCTTTCAATTTCTGCACCAACTCCATTTCAGATGAACGATCCTGAGGAAAAGTTTTGATTTTACCAAAAGAAATTCATATACCATTAAAATGTATGAAAGGAAATAGCACCAAGTGTATGGCAAAAAAACCTTTTGCAAGGCTTCCATTTGGCCGTCAGTATATGGAAGAGATTCCAATTCCAATTTAACATTTTTCACATCTTCACTTCGAGCATTGAGTTCATTCTCTACAGAAACTGCTTCCTCATGCTTCGACTTTAACTGATGCTTTTTCTCTTTCAGCTCTTTTTGGCAGTGGCTGATTTTTGTTTTCAACTGTTTCAGCTCTGTTTCCACATTCCCCACAACAACTTTTGCTTCAGCTAGTTGATCTTCAAGACATTTATCTTCATTTCCACTGCTTTTACCAGCTAAGATGCCCTACCCATGGAAATTAAGATATTTTTGACCAAAGGTTGGATTGCAAATTAATGCAAAGGCATAATTTGTGTATAAATTATAAACAACATTGAAAAATACAAGAATTTCTTACTTGGTAATCGTTCTCGTGCTCTTCCAAACTCTTAGAGAGTTCATCGACTCTCTTTTTGAGATGAGCTGCTCCTTCTTCAGACTTTCTAACGGCAGCAGTCCTCTCTTCTACAGACTGCTTCAAGTCTTCAATACTCTGGACAATCTGGTTCCTCAAAAACATGATAGTTAAGCAATATATCCAAGGAATTTAGAGAAAGGGAAGGGGAGTTGCTGAGAAGGAACCTTAATCTAAAGTGCTCATGCAGCCAAACAAAACTAGAAAGCAAATAAAAAGAAACAACAGCATTAGCAGAGATAGCCCAAGTACCTTTTCAGCATTCTCATTTTCACTCTTTAAAGAGTCCTCCTTGTTGTTCAACACTGAAACTTCACGCACAAGATCTTGAGAGAGAATGTGTACTTTCTCTGACAAATTTTTAACCTCCCCACCCATACTGGCTTCCTTTTCAGCAGTCAATTGTGATACTTCCGTCTCCATTTCCTGTATTTCAAGCTGCATCCTTTTTGTATCATCATCAATCTCTGAAATCTTGGCCTTTACTTCTTCCACCTCACCTACAGCAGTGTCTCTAATCTTCTCAGCTTGAACATATTCATAAGCAACACAAAATCTTTTGAGTCGATCTAGTTCAGCATTGCCATTAGCCCACTGCATATATTGCATCCTTTCCTTCCTCAACTTCTCCAAAGCAGGAAGTATTTCCTGGTCAAGAAGCTTATTAATCTCATCAACCTTACTTTGCTTCTTCTCAAGTGTTTTCAGTGCAGCGTCTTTCTTGGTCTCATACATTCTAGTCCCGGCAGCCTCTTCTAGCATGGATAAAATCTCAGGAGGCTTCATATTTAATACTTTCGTAATGCGTCCTTGCATAATAAGAAAATGCGGATTATTAACATTCAATTGCACAGAATGAAAAAGGTTTTGAACTTGACTAGGCTGAGCAAGCTTTCCATTGATCAGATACTTGTTCCTTCCACCAACCACAATCTGCAGCATCAAGTAATAAAATAAACCACCCACAAACTAAATTAATCTCCACTTCAGTAAATTGACAAATCCATTATAGGAAACAAGTTAAATTCAAAAAAAGTCTCAACTTTTCTATCTTTTAATTCCTAACAATTACAGTTCACATCATTTCAAAAAATTAAATTAAATTAAAGGTCAAAAATTTAACTAACCTGTCTTGTAACTGTAATCTCAGAATGATCCTCATAACCAAGGGGACTTCTGCTCCTATCAGAGTTATCGAAGAGGATAGAGACAGTAGCCTTAGTAATTCCAGCTTGACCTTGCTTGTACACTAACTCCTGGAGATTGGCAGCACGAACCTGCTGCAAATTGGTTATACCTAGAACAAAACAAATCGAATCGAGAACGTTCGATTTGCCTGAACCGTTCAGTCCAGTAATGGCATTAAAGAAAGGATCGAAACCCTGGACCACCGTCCTTGTTGCATATGACTTAAATCCTTCCAAGCATATCTCCTTGATGTACATTCTTGCAAATAGCAAAGGATTTAAATTGAGCTTGAAATTGAAATTTGGTTTTTGCAGATTAAAAACCCTAGAAGATTTGAAACAAAAAAAAAAAAAAAAAAAAAGTGATTTTCCAGTATTTTAGAAGTGGGGAGGTTTCTGAGTTAAGAAACCGAAGAATCCGCGAATTGAGTGAGGAATCGGAGATGAAAACGTTTCTTCTTCTTCGTGGGGATCTCTGGAAATGGAGGGGTTTTCCATTATTTTGAATTCCCTCTAAAACTAAGGAGCGGGAAAATGGATTTTTTTATTTTTTTATTTTTTTTTTTTAAGAAAATTTTGTGATTGGTGGTGGTGGTTGCTGGATAATGGACCAGATCCTGTTGCTTATGAATTTCTAACCCATCATGAAGTGTCTAAAGCCCACATATGGGGGAAAGATTGACCCTTGCTTGCATTGCATGAACTGTTACAAATAAATTTTTGGAGTACACTAATTTGTGCATCTGCTCCATCGTGAATCCGATTAGGACAAAACTTTTCCCCACAATATTATACATAATCCAACCAAACCCTAAAGAATTTGCATGGTACTGAAATTTTTTATCTACCTAGATCGATTCATAATGGACCACAATAATATATATGCATGTTACTTGTATCATGAATCCCACTTCATAAATGTAAGTGCGAGTCCACATGAATTCTACTCAGGCTTGCTTCAGTTTTGCACAATTTTTATGTACAGGAACAATTTTTATAAAAAATAATGATTGATTAGAAATGCCATTTTGGTCTTGATTCCTCTTCTTTGTCTGTCAACTCTCGATATTTATACCTCTCTGATCCAGCTTTGCCTACTGGCAATGGAGGCCGAACAAAAATCTCCACTGGATTTGGAACATGGACTGCCAAATGCAGTTCTTTGGAAGTTTCTTCTAGATTTAGATCAGGCTTTCTACGTGATTTGTTGACTGGCTCAACAGCAATCCATCCAAGACCAGATATAGCCACATCACTTGCAGGTCTGCCCATGCAAATAAAAAGAAAAGGTGTGGTGTCCATTGTTAGCATCCACATCAATTACACAAATATGAACATAACCAAAGGCCATCTGCCTCTGCCAATACAAACTCACCTTTCTGCGTCCTCAAATTTTATTTGCAATTGACGTATGATTCCAAGTCCTTTGGCCCCTTCTTTTCCAGTCGGAGGGGTCAATAGAACTCCAACCTCTTTCTACAACAATTAATTGTTTATGATGTCCAGATTATGGTTTGAAAAATTTCAGCTTCATATACAGCAGTAAATTCTAATGTAAAGCATGAATACAACACTCCTCATCACTATCCATGCAACCACATGGAATTGATAAAGCACCTCCAAATGCAATCCATACTTTTACCGCAAATTTCTTCCTAAAGTGGATAGCATAAATCAGGTCATTTGTTGAAGAGAATCAAAAGAAAAGGCAAATAGCTTGGATGCAAGGACCATAAACGATCAATATTTTCATTAGTATAACACAAACAGCATAGAGAGACTATTTTCTGTTTATGGCTATTTGGTCCAATTGGAAGGTGAACAGATTTTTAATTAGTCTTAACCAGTCTCAATACCTGATAAAATTCATCAGCTTCATCAGTAGGTACGACGTGAATATGCAAAGCCTTGGGGCCATAGAATGTTAAGCTTGTTTCTGGGAGAACCTGAAAGCACCAAGACTTGTGAGTCCACAAAAGGGCTGGACATGTATATTCAGTCTGACATAATTTAAAAGAATCAGAAAGAAACCTTCAAGACATCAATTCGCACAAGACCTCCCCAAAATATCGAAAAGCCATTTAAGCCATTGGATTCAAATTTGTCAGCTACCCCATTTTCAGAGGCCACCCTAGCATTCTGGCATAGCAAAGAAAAGCTCAGAAAATATAGTAGAAAATCAATAATTTTGAATGCAACTTTGAAGAGAACATACGGGGAGAGATAGACCCTTTAGACGACTCCGCGGAGCAAGAATTGGTAAGTCTTCTGAATGAACAACTGCAGCTTGTCTGTGGTGAAGATGAACCCCAGGTGTGTCAAATAATTTCTGTGGAAAGAAAAGAGTAGCATTAAATGGTTAACTAAAACCACTCATCAGGCAAACAATAACAGTTTTCAAACATGAAATGCCAACATTGTTAAGGAGAAACAGCCCAGAGAACATATAATGCAGCACAAAAGAAAGTACCCCTCCTCCAAGGAACGCATCAATCTGAATTGGACCCAAGGTAGTTCCAGGAACAGCAGATTGTATAGGCCTATACTTCCGAGCAGCTGCAGCAGCTGGATCCTGTTCTGCCATCATTTCTAACATTAAAACTCAGGAGTCAGGAGTGAACATATAAAATACTTCCCAACGAGAGAAAAAGGGAAAACTATATCAATTTATGAACTATATTTAGAAAAATAAGGTTCAGAAAACCCAACAAGACTTGGGGAAAAAAAAACAAACACCCAAACAACAACGGAGAATGGTGTATGCGGCATCATGTCATTTACCAATACTTTACAAAGTTATAGTGCAAAACCACTATAAAGCAGGAAACACATTTCTGTAATTGGTTAGACTTCTAAAGAGTATAAAATATCTAGATTGCATGATATGAGTAGGAGGCCACTTTCAATATTCTGGACACCAAACGAAAGCAGCAAGAGCATTTTGGAATTGAATAAAAAGCAAAGCTCTACTCCTTTCAGATATTATGTTAGTCTATTTTGGTTGATGAGCTTCACAACTATGTATTATTTAAGATCAAGATCTGCATCTCCAGCCACATTCTATTGTTAATAACAATGGTCTTTCACCTTCCCTCAATATCTAGGCTGTTTTCATCCTTTTCCTCCTTTCCAATTCTCAATCATAAGCTATCTTGATTTCATTCAGAATGAGGAAAATAATATTTACTTACTCAGTAAAGCATTGATGAAAGCAGATTTCCCAACATTAGCTGAACCCTGTAAAAATGATGAAATTAACCATCAATATATGCTGACTATGCAATTTAAAAAGAAAGATCACCGAGAATAACCAAGTTTCTAGACCAAGTACATATTGATGGAGGATTGTTCAACATAAGACTTTGTCCACATTTACATTAAGTTGGAAAGAATAAAAAAGACCAAATCTTCCTTCACATCTCGAAAAGGATTTTAAGAAGCTCGCTTTCTACCCATTAGGGCACCATCAAGCCAGCTTGCGGATTTCCATTCCAACATTCCAAACTTAGAGGCCATGTACTATGTGTTTCTGTGTTGGAACTTGTAACTCGGTCCTTGCCTCTACTTTGTGTTTATGTGTTGTAACTAGTAACTCAGTCCTTAGAGCAAGTAGTTTGGCCAATGAAGAGAGGAAAATATCACCATCAATTGAATTAATTGCAGGGCTATCTTAAACCAATGATGTATAAAAATAAAGGGTAGCTCTTTTCTTACTTATCTCTTCTCCTAGAATCAGAAGCATGGTAAGACTTCAAAAGTATGCAGTAGAACAAAAAATGATACCACTCAGCATTGTTTGGAAATTTGAGCTTGATTCCTATTGAATCAAATAAAGAATACACCACAACTGTTTTCAACATCTAAGCATTTTAACCTCTGAACTTGCTTATTGCTGGAGGGAGGCATAGAAGATACTTGAGTTCAGTATCAAGTATTTCAATAAGAGATTAATTTGAGTCCATATCTGTTTCTCAAGAATTACTTCGACCCAGGGGAGAGAGGGACATTAAACAAATGCAAAAATGCCAAGATAACTCAGTAAAACCAAAACTTTTTTAATCCTACTCTGCCAAATCAATGGAAAGCTTTCAGTTAAGAGAGTTACCAACCAGAATGTAGACATCCCGTCCCTGCACCACAAGTGTAAATATTAAGAACATAAGTTGATGAAAATGCAACAGAAAATTGATTTATAACATCCAAGTTTTACTCCCAAATACGTCCAAATAGAAAGAACTACAAGAAAAGATGCATTACTGCAAAAGTTTGACTAAAAATCATGAGAAAGCAGTCGATAGATGTAGGAAAAGTTTGCTAGATAATCCAAAAAAAAGGTGCTATACTTTGCTTCTGGCATTAAAAATGCACGCAAAATTCCTTCCCTTCACCACTTTTAGAGTTAATACACTCAGCGCAAACATAGGAACAAGATATGCATTATTTTTCTTTGAGTAAGAAAGAACACAAAAGACTACCAGGGGGAAGCAACCCAAGTACAAAAAGGAGAATTATGAACATCAGATTTAATCAACAAAACTAACGACATCTAAAACATTCAAAAAAAATAAAGAAAATTTGCATTATTACAAATATTAATGGAAAATAATACCTTTTTCTCCTTTTGAATTTCTGAGATAACTCCAGCAATTCCGACTAATGACTTTGCACTTGTAAGATGAACACTCAGAACACTGCAACAAGAAACACATTTTATTAAAAAGATACAAATCCAAACTTGTAACTTGATTGCAGAAATCTGGAAATTGTTTTGAAAAAAGCATCATTACCAAGTAGATGGATCAATATCATCAATAACTTTTTTTTTAAATGAAGAATTCCAGGAAATCAACACCATGTCATTAGGAAGTCAAATAAAAGGAGAGAGAACTTACTTAAGCTTCTTCTTTGTAGTAGCCTCTACCACCCAATCACCAATACAATTAAAATCAGTTTCTTTTGGAAGGAGATCAACCTGATAATAAAGCATAAGAAAAATGCAAGAAACTTTACTCCAAAACACATACATATCAAAAAGTCACAAATCACCACAGAAATAGTATTACCTTAGTGACAACCAGAATTATTGGATTGGCACCCACAAGGTCACGCACTCGAGCCAAAAAGCTGCCATTGAAATCCACAATATCAACCTACTTCCTCAAAAAAACATCAAATTTTACAGCCAATTAGGCATCAAGAAACTCAATATTTACTTTTGAATGATAAGTAAATTCTAAACAAATTTTCAGAGCTATATCCCAAGTTCTCAAAAATCACTCACTAATTTGACAACCAAAACTTTCTCATGGCGCAAGTGAGATAATTTCTCTCGAAGCTCATCAGCTGAAACAAACTGCTTCCCACCAGAATATCCTCCATTCCCGCCAACAGCAGTTATCATATGGCCATGAGATAAAAGTTTACACCTCCCACATATAACGGTTCTAAGCTGGTGGTGTCTCTTCTTCTGCAACCCAACAAAAAAAAAAAAAAAAATTCACCACACACACTATAACATTTGCAAAAGAAAAGCATTTACTTACAGCCGTACCAACTCATAAGTATCCGGGTCAACATAACCCGGAGCTTCCTGATCCGAAGTCTGCAAAGGAGCTCCACATCCATAACAAGAAACAACTGGTGAGTTCATTTTCAAAGCCTTCTCCTTTTTCTCTCTTCTCCTTTTCTTTTTAGCTTCTTTCAGTACCAGCCTAGCAGCCTGAAACGCTTGCTGGCGCTCAAGAAACTGCTCGCCTGGGGTGGGAGCAGCTGCCCCTGTACCACCAGGTTCCGGTGTGGAAGCTGGTAACTGGGTATTCGAAACTGGCGCTTTTTGTGATTGTGTGAATTTACAAGAGATGGGACTGGGTTTTGAGTTAAATTTAAGGAATTTGGTGTTAAAGTGAGTAAGCTGATGGGGAAGTGTGATAGGAGATAGAAATGTAGTGACGGTTTTGAGCGCCATTGACAGGCGAGGAAGTTTTTGCTCTCAGGATTTCTGGGTTTTAGTTCGCTTTGTGGCAAGGGATTATAGAGCAGCAAGAACAAGAAGATAATCACAAGCACTCGGATCAGGCGATTCTATATGTCGTTTATAACCCTTAAAGATAATACGGGCGATTCTATATGTCGTTGAAGATAATACGGCATGTAGTTTTGTAGGACAAGGCGATATTTCCAAATTAAATTGACGAAGAATGAAATGGTCGTTTGAGCGACAGATGAAAATCATAGAAATCTAAATAAAGCAGAATTGGTAGCATCAATCCGTTCCTTGCACATTTTATGTTTTAATACATTAATTAAGATTGAACAAGCAACTAATGATAGCTAACAACGGCATACTATCCTTACATTTTGTGACACAATTAAAATAAATACAACAAAGTCACATTAATGAATTAAAAGAAAAATAAAATTACATAACAATAGAAGACAAATTGAGTAGGTGACATCAGGAAATGAGAAACTATGCTCCAACAGCGTCAGTTGAGCCCCTAATAGAATCAGGACCTGGAGTACTAGGGAAGACCACATTATCATAGAGAAGCCCTGCCACCGTGGCTCCAAGCAAGGGTCCAACCCAGTACACAGCTTGGTTCTTGAACCTTCCTGCAACCACTGCAGATCCAAATGCACATGCAGGGTTCATCGATCCACCTGAGAATGGTCCTGCTGCCAACACATTGGCACCTGCCATCAGCCCTATTGCTAATGCTCCTGTGGCTCCAAGCAGACTGCGTCTAGGATCCCCAGCAGCATAAACAGTATACACTAAACCAAATGTTAGCACTCCTTCTAGTATAGACGCACCAAATCCTGTCATTTCTTCTGCAATTGTGTAGGTTGGAAGATTCTGTAAAAACCTAAAAGTTATCTCAGGAACAGAAACATTACACAAAAATCTCATTCGATGTGGAAGAAAGGGATCCAAAGATTTTTGTCACCTGCCCAACAGCAGCCACTTTTAAGAGAAGGCAAGCCATAACAGATGCCACCAACTGAGAAATCCAGTAGAATAGAGCGGTTGGGACGCTAATGTGGCCTCCAATAGCCATGCTGAATGTGACTGCAGGATTCACATGTCCCCCAGAGATGCTGGCGGCATTGTATACAGCGGTTGATAGTGCAAAAGCATTTGCAATTGCAACTATTACTAAACTGGACGGATCTGCTCCTGGCATCAACTTCCCTGTATTATAACACAGTCAAATAAATCAACTATTTAATCAAGTTATATATAAGATCAAGGAAAAAAACGTGAAACATATATATGTGTAGACTCTAGCATAAATAAAGAAGAAATAAGCAATGGGGACATATGTATATACTTGCAGCCATGGAAGATCCCACAACTGCAAACACAAAAAAGAAAGTAGAGATGAACTCTGCGAGATAGGATCTTAAAGCGTCGCGATTAACAGATTGCTCGAAACGGGCAAGCAGCGACGTTGGAGCCATTTTTTCCAGGAATGAGATGAGAAGTGGGGTTATATGGATGAAGAGAATTTGTGCATTAAGCAAAAACTGTAACCAGCCCTGTTTTTTCCTCAAGCAGTTTGCAGAGGATCAGAACAAGTCTTCGCTTATATATACGTGCAAAAGAAAAGCAACTGTTCGCGAAAAGACTTGTTGAATTCAAAACCGAAAAAAATAACCGCTAAATGCTAGGTGCCATCATGCTGCGGTAAGATTAACAAAAGAGCAAAACCATTTAAGAAACATAAGTGCAATTTAATGTATACGAAAAAAATTACTTGTCACAAACAAGTAAGTGAGAGAGCAATCAAGTGATAATTTCTCTCCAAAACATCTTAAAATGTAGAATTTAAATTTTGATATG
>CATIWK010143282.1:0-22313 GCA_949634005.1 Mallotus japonicus | reverse complement strand
TCTAAGATTAGATTGTTAACCCTGAGAAATCACAGTTTTTGAAAAATTTTAAAATGACTAGGTCAAAATTTAGCATACTGGTACTACCACTAATTATTATTATTTTTTTGGTCGAATTTACTACCACTAATTATTAATATTTTGTTGGACCGCCCTTTTAATTGATTTGAAAATTCCGTCCATCTAACTTAGAAACTGCTCTTTATGTGTTGTAGGCCGATATGTCACATTCAAATGATGCAAGAGAATTCACCAATATTTGTGCTTTCATTTTCGACCAATGTATATATATATATTTGGTCTTTCATTAAATTTAATTTTCCTTTTTTTGTTCCTTCCATATTTGTGCCATACAGTAGCATTTAATTTGGGAGACAGTAGTTTAAAGTTTGTTATATAAATAAAAATAAGTTTCAATTTTAGCAATCTTTTTTTTTTTTTACAAAATTTTAGCGGTCTTTGAATGAGGTTGGCACAACACAACAAACAAGCTTGTTCAAATCAAAATCATTTAGTTCCAAAGTAGGTATAATGACTTAATTAATTATAAGGACACAAAGTAACTCATCATCAGATTAATTTGTTGTATTATTTCATTTATACTCCTTGAATTTAGCCATACTCTTATAATCTGTTCCTAAAGTTTGATTTTGATAACTTAAAAAAAGTACATGATGCTCAATTTCAATTATAATTTCATAAGTTTTTTTTTCTTAATTTGTCAGATGCAATAGTCCTTCATTACACCTTCTATGTAGGAACTCTACACTTCTATTGGCATCAAATTATTAATGAGTTTTGAGCAAAATTGAACAACAAAATAATTTAAAGTATTAAATAAATTTTTTTTAGAGTTTTAAATGATAAATTGAAGTTTAAGATATAATTGAAAATTTTATGTTAATATAATAAAATTTTTTAGAGTTTTAAATAACAAATTGCAGTTTAAGGACATAATTAAAAAATTTACGTAAATATCCTTTATTTTTTTATATAAATTTGTAAATATTTTTATCAAATAATTTATATTAATAGTTTGTAGAGTAAAGTAAATTTTTTGGATGTACCAAAAAGTGCAAATTAAAAAAAATAAGCACCAAATGAGCATGGATACTTTGTGTATATTCATATTCATTTTTCTAATAAGCTTTACTTTTTTTTTTTCTCTTCTTCCTCTTTAGTAGTTTTAGTGGTGGTATAGTAGTTTTTAGGATGATTTTGGCCATCATTGACCAAAAACTATCATTTCTTCTTCTTTTTTTTTTGCTAACATTAAGTATAAAATAAGTGAATTTAGAGTGAAAACTATAATTCTTGTATGTTTTTTTTGAACAAGAAGTAAACCTTCATTAATATAAATAAGCATTATAATGTTTTTTGCTCATTGAGAGTCCACATTTCAAAGCTACATGAAAAATCTAATATAAAGAGAAAATCCATTATACTTGATTCCCAACTTTAGGGGAGTAGAAACCCTAGTTCATTGAAGAATACACAGACAAAACATAAAGAGTCACTGGTCATGGCAGTTGCTAATTGGAGAAACTCTTATACTGAGACTTGTGTGTGCTCTTGTTTCCATTGACAAATCATAATTATTAATCCAAATAAAGAGAGATAAACTTCATATTGTAAATCTCCCAAATCATAAAATGAAGACACTAGACTATGGACTCCATTGAAGATGATGACACCAATGATTAAAAACAACAAAGGAATATAACTTAAATTGTCTCTCTTCTCGCGAACTAAAGAGCTTGTGACCCAGGCCAACAAAAACATCAATTTCATACCACCAGTGCGCAAAAATATTAACAAACCACAAAGAAAAACTATCATACCTATAGATCTATCATTAGTATAATTAGATTTGGATAATAAGAAATAGAAATAAAAGAAGTTAGGGGGTGATTGCTAGTTAAAGGACCAACTACACCCCCTAAAACTACAAAAAACAAGACCAAAATTACTGTTCACATTGGGAGAACAATGACTCTTCCTTTTTTATGGACAAAATAGCATTTCTTTGATTTTGTGTTGTTGGCACTCTATAAGTCTAAATTTGAAGGAGTTGATATTTGAACGTGGTTTTTATTTTTTTGATGGATTTTCTACTCTCTATGGATGGTGAAATTTCCATAAGAAGATTACTGTTTTTTGGGGAGCAAATCTCAGCTTTGTTACTCCTTAGTGGTGTGGATATGTTGTTATCTTTATTTTATCTACTTCTAAAATCAGAGTTAGATATGTGTTTTTGATATGTTATAGTTTATGGTATATACTCGATCTAGGGATTGATAGAGCTACAATCATAGTGTTTTTATCATTTGTTCTTGATAAAATTGAATTTGTTTTTCATGATATACCTTTTATTCCATGTATTGCTTTCTCTATAATGAAGTAAAATGTTAACCTTTGCATGATCGATCTCTAATTACTATTGGTTTTGACTTTAACAATTAATTTTAGTATACTAATATATGTGTTTAACTGTGTATTTTAGTTAGGATTAAGTACATGCTTAATTTCCTTTAAAAAAAGTCCATGCTCAATTAGTGAAGTTTTGAAGTTAAATTAAAGCCATTTGGGAGTCACAAGACTCCTCATGATCTTGGACATGCTCATGAGGAGCATTACGAGTCAAATGAGAGCTGAATTCATGTCATCTGAAGTGGCAATGACCCTCATGGTAGTTGTTTGTACCAAATTATATGTAGTTTTAGCATTCATTTTATCTTGCATTTAACGGTTTTAGATGCATTTAGGCTAGTGAAGTTAGTGTAAATACATACTTTTATGTTTTTATTTTAATTTTCAGGGAAAAGATGAATTTAATGGTGAATGGTGTGAAAGGGAGCCAAAAATAGGGGTGATCCTTCTGTGGCAATTGCGCATTGATTGGCGATCATAGGATGATTGAAGTAAGGACAAGCAATCAGAGTATGAGTTTCTGTAGCGACCGCGGAAACTTGGTGATCGCGAGTTCTTGAGTACCCGCCTTTCTGTGGCGAGCGCCATGTCCTTATAGCAGGCCCTTCTACTGCGATAGTAGATGCATGGGCAATTCCAAGCAGTCCGATTCTAGCTGTATAAAGTTGACGTGTGCATGTTAAAATAGCAAATCTAGGGAAATATGAAAATGCATTCTATAAGGGGAGCCTTGAAATTCAGCAACCAATCTCTTACCAATTAACAAGAAAATACACCCAAAGGAAGAAAGAGAAAGAGGAAAAAAAAGAACAAGTAGCCATTGAAGATCTTTAGAGCTTTAAATAACATTTCTCTTAAATTTTCTCATCTCTTTAGTATAATTTATGAATATTTATTTGGGTTGTATTATTTTGATGATGAATATTGAAGCCATGAGTGGCTAAGTTTATTTTGTCGTTAGAAATTGAGAACCCATATATTCAAGCTTAATTTTATAGATCTTATTTACATAATCTTACATGTTGTGTTTATTGCTTTTTGATGTTGTTGTGGATGGCCAACTATAACTTATTTTGATATGAGATTATGTATTGAGAAATGGTAATCTTAGTAGACCCAAATTGAATAGGTTAATGACTAGAGATAACTTAGCTTAATTCAATTATCATGTGGGTGTGCTAAATGCTTTGCTTGATTAAAATTAGTTAATATTCTTGGTGATGAAGCAAGTCAAGCCTTGATGTTTGCTAATTGATTTAAAAAAAAAAAACTAAGTCAATCATTGCTTGAGAGAGAATGCTTGATGAATTAAGAAAACCCAAGATGTGCAAGTATGTTAATGGATCTATTTATTAGCTTGAGGATTATATGGTGCACCAAATTCCTAACAACATCATTGTCATATTGATTTTCTCTTCTTATTAAATGGTTAATGTTTCTTTTATTTGCTTGGCAATCTAGTTTTTGAATTTGTTTTAGTTCAAGTCATTTATGAGCTCTAAACAAAGCTAATTAGAACCAATAGGTGCTTAGTTATCAATTCTTGTAGGGACAATACCCTACTTATCACTTTATTACTTATTGCGACCGTTATACTTGTGGAGTGTGATCTAGAAAGTAGGCAACAATTGTAAGCATCACCCTCACGATCGTGAGCATCCTAGTCACGATCCAGAGCAAGCGAAACTCAAGTGAATGAAAAAGGTAGCGATGCTCACGAGCGTGGTTGGGGTCAGGATTGGGATCTTGAACGTTGCCTTGATGACGTGGTAACCTTTGTAATGATTATTTTAGATCTCCAACAGCTATGAAACTGAAGGTCGTGATCGTGACACCTCCCCTTACGATCGTGAGGAGCATTTTCTTATAAAAAGTGAAAGAAACATTAAATGAAGATAGAGAAGTGTTGGGGACGAAAATCAAAGCTCCAACAACTATATTTTGGTCCCTCCACTATAAACATAAGCTCAAGACATCAATTGAATAGTTAGAGATTATGTGGAGCAAAATTAATTTCATTTTTATTTTAATATAATTAATTATGGCTCTTACAATGATACACATGTATATGCATTGATATAATTAAATGTAATAAAAATTATTAGATTAAATTTTATTCAATTATAAGTATTAATTAACTTTGTGTGGTCACATACATGTAAACTTATAAATGGGTTGAGACCATGTAACACAAAACCAATTGGTTTATATTAAGGTTGAATCTCAGATTATCCAATTTACACCATTTATAAATTACTTTATATATATTGAAAAATGACTTATTAATTTATAAATATTTCATGGAATTGAATTTAAATTTGATTCAAGTTAAATGTTCTAAAATTTATATATTTAAATTTTATTCTTGTCTTTTTTCTATGGAATTTTTTTTATTTTTACTATGGAGATTTGTATCCATATCGAAGAATTTTTGGTTTGATCTACTCAAAATCTAAATGATTCTTCATAAGATTTCTATTTTTATCAAAGTGACCATGGTAGCTATGATTCTGCAGAAGGTAGTAGTGTTTTGGTCTAGTTTACCTGGAATTCAAGCACTTGACCGATCAATCTCCTTCTATGGAGTTTTATATGGATGCTATATCAACAACACTTAAAATTTGAGTGTTTTTTTCTATTAAGATTATTTCTTGGATGCAAAATTTCTACTGTCAAGATTGTGATAATTGTATTGATAAGCTTCTAATTTATCTTGTGGTAGGTGTTTTGAGCAGTTATGCAGAGTTGATATGTAGTTTGCTTTTGGGTTCCAACTCTATGCATATTAGTCTCTTTTTTTTTTTCTGTACACTTCTTTCTATTTAATAAAGTTTTCTTTAGTTCAAAAAAATTTATATAGTAAATTGAATCAAATATAAAAATTATTTAATTTAATCGAGTTAAAACTTAAAAAACAAACTAGGATTTTGAAAGCTCTCTTTTTTCATACAAACACAACCTCTCTCTTTCCTATTCATCTTCTTTTTCCTCTCGTTTTTGTAGTGAATAGTCCACTGTTCTTGGGTGGTTTTTGGCCATTTTTGGCTAAAAATTGTTAAAAATTAGGTGTATAAAATAATAAAATAGCACATGAAAAATAGAACAATAAAATAGTGAACAATAAATATTTTTCAATAAAAGTCACTATTAAAAACTTTAATACAACTCAAGCCAAAAAAATATTTCCTCTACTGTTACTCACTCACAACACATACACACCACACTCGTTTTGTACCCCACACACACCACTCACTTTTCTTATTTTATCCACTCACTCTATTTCACTCACAGCACAACTCACTTGATTTACTCACTTCTCACTACCACTTATTTTGCTCCTGGCTTGTACATCTTTTGCTCTTACAATATGGCCTTTATATAGGCATTAGCATGTAAGAAAAAAACAAAAATATATACAAGCTTTTCAAACTTGGGTAGGCACCAAAATAGAAAATCAAACTTTTTAACTTTGTAGGCACCTAATTTTGGTGCTGAAATTCTTGACCTTTTTTTTTTTTCTAACTTTAACACTTGTGGGCTCTACGATATTAATAATGATTTTTTTTAACAAAAATCACCCAAAAAACTTAGTTTTCTATAATATTATTAGTAAATCTACATTATTTGAGATCAAATCTCAAATCTATATGGATTTTAGCCCATTTTATGAATAATTTTTTGTACATTTGTGTGGATTTTCTCCCATTAATAGTTGTTTTGATATGGTATGGTTTCATCCACAATGTAAGGAGGAATCAGAGATCCAGATCTGCTTAACTCTTTAAGCTTGATGTGTCTCTTAAACTTGGTTTTAAGTGCCTATCCCTCCGCAAAAATAGGAGCAGAATTGTGTGTATCCCTCTACTTCTTGGAGCTGAGAGAATCAGAGATCCATATATGCTCAACTCTTTAAGCTTGATGTGTCTCTTAAACTTGGTTTTAAGTGTCTATCCCTTTGCAAAAATAGGAGCAGAACTGTGTATATCCCTTTACTTCTTGGAGCTGAGAGAATTAAAGATCTGGATCTACTAAACTCTTTAAGCTTGATGTGTCTCTTAAATTTGGTTTTAGGTGCCTATCTCTCCACAAAAATAAGAGTAGAACTGTGTGTATCACTCTACTTCTTGAAGCTAAGCACACTTCATGTTCATGGACTGTACATGCATATGGTTTGAATGTTGTACTTGTGCTTAATTTTCTACAATTTTTTTAGACTATTTGCTATTTTTTTGACCAAATAAAAGGATATGATTAATTAATTAATAGCAGTACATCTTGTTGGGCCAATACATTTTCTATAAGGCAAAACACATGTAAGGCTTTTAGAATTTGATGGGTTGGTCTTTAGAGAAAGCCCAAATATATATGTTAGGGTTGTAACCCTAATGTTAAGAAAACAAGAGATGGAAAACCAAGTGGCGGCGGCAGTGGCGTCAACGGCAGCAGCAAGCTAAAATGGTGTGACTTCATGCCGGACTGGTTTGAACAACGGTAATAGCTGTGGGTGTTCTGGACTGAACGAGATGACAAAGTCCAAACCCAAAAGTAGTAGTTGCAAGCAAAGTAGGAAGAAGATTAACCTCCGGACAACAGTAATCGACCTCAGGGGACTAGGATCAGCTTCCGTCACAGCATCCTTACAAAGCCTTGATGGAATAAAAACCCTATGGTGTTTTGGCGAACTAAGACCCAGTCGAGAGCAAGCTACGGTGGTTGTTGATGCAGCAACGAACAGGCACACCATAGCAGTCCCGACAGCAAAACATAAGGCGACACCTCTGCACCAAAAGCTATAAAAGCTATCAGCAGCAAAACACACAAATATAAACATTAGATTATTTAAAGAAAACCAAAACCAAAAAAGAAAGGAAATAAGGGGAGGATTACTGGTTAAAACCAATATCCAACCCCTATAAAAAACACTGTGAGTTGAGAGTTGGAACACTATTGAGAGGGAACTTTCGAGAGAAAGAAAAAATTATCTTTAAAAGAGCAATATTTCAGACTATTTGCTAGTGGTGGCCACGGGCCGGTTTCAAACCGGCCCGTATTTGAACCGGCTTGAAATCGGGCCGAACCAAAACTGGGTTGAACCGGAACCAAAATCGTACCGTTCACGGTTCAAGTTAGGTTCAAAATTTTTTGAACCATGAACCGGAACCGCCGGTTCAACGGTTCCGCACCGGATTTTTACAATATATATATATATATACACACACACACACACACATATTACTATTATTATTATTATTATTATTACTCTCTAATTATTATTATTATTATTATTATTACTACTACTACTACTAATATTATTATTATTATTATTACTACTACTACTACTAATATTATTATTATTACTCTCTAATTATTATTATTATTACTACTACTATAACTATTAGTACTATTATTATTACTCTCTACTGCTACTACTACTATTAGTATTACTACTACATACAGTACTACTATTACTACTACTACTACTGTTATTAGTATTACTACTCTCTAATTATTATTATTATTACTCTTTAATTATTATTATTATTACTCTTTAATTATTATTACTACTACTACTCTCTAAAATAATAAAAATTGTAGAACGGAAATTCGGTTAGGAACCGGAACCGGCCGGTTCCGAACTGAAACCTAAACCATCCTGTATACGATTTAAGTTCGGTTCTAAAAATTTTCAAACCAAAACCGTTCAGTTCCGAACCGTAGATATTTACTATTTTAGTCTTAGAAACTATTTTTAGTTAATAAATTTGATTGAATTTTCAGCTTTATTTTTGTAATTTATTGTATTTTTTTTTTAATGAAACCTCTAGTTGTTAAAAAAAAAGAAAAAAAAACTCGGATTTAAATGAATATGCAACCTCAAAATTTGGAGTTGAAAATCATCCGAGGCTGTTCATATTGCTTTCCTGCAATTGTATGGCCAAAAAAATTCATCCAAACCGGCCATTGCCCATCCTATATGCGAGTAAAATGATAGAAAGTTGTGTCAGATTTGACAGGACAACTCCATGGCTTCAAAGATTTTACATTTTAATACAAAGTCTAAAATCAACAACAAATCCTTCATAAAATTTAATGCAAAATTTAGGTTTTTTTTTAAGCTAGAGCTATTTTTTTTTAACACTAATCTAGAGCTATTTTGAGCTATTTCATTGTTGCATTATTGCATTGACGTTGCATTTTTCTTTAATATTGTCAAAAAATAATAAAAACAGTCAAACACATTTCACACTTTCTTCACGCTCAAAAATGAGTGAATTCGCAAACAGAGGTGGCCATTTTCACTAATAAAAATTGTGGAATTTTTTAGTTTGAATTTTCATGGTTACTATCTATTAATATTGGTGTTAATATTGGTGAGAATTGTTATATTTCTGTGGTAAGTGTTAATGGCATGACTACTCCTTGCGCAGTCTTTAATTCACCGAGTGTCCATTGAATAAGAAAAAATTTGAATTTAATAAGCCAAATCTAAAATTAATAAAAACCATTTAGAAAATAAATTAATATTTTGTTTCTTCTAATTATTTAGCAATTTTTTTTCCGACCAAAAGCCTTCTAATTATTTTGTTTCTTCTAATTATTTAGCAATTCAACAATAGAAAATTAACCTAAGTGGTTAAACAAAATTTTTTTTCCCTGCAAACTACATCCATAATTCGAGAAACAAGTCTGAAAAATATTAATATTTAAAAAACACAGTAAATTGTTAAATCTTTTTAAAAATACTCTAAATAAGTAAACATTTTCAATTAAAAATTAATAGTTCTTAAATTTTGAAAATTAGTTTGAGTGGTTTAAAAATTTATTATTAATTTTATTAATTTAAATCCTATGTATTTTATTTGCTAAAGGCCCTAGTCTCTCATTTCAAAAGTAATAAATTTTTCACCATAGCAAAAAAAAAAAAAAAAACTTTTTTTTTCTTTTTGGAATTACAAAATCAGCACTTTTCAACAGCAAAGAATGTGAAAGCAACGCTTTTATGCATAAAAATCCAATCTTTCAACTCAACCTGTCCTGCTTCAATGTGTAAACAGCTCATCTTGACCTGTAACTTTTCTTTTTTTTTTTCCTTCTTTCCTGATGGTTGGGTAAAAAGATGAAAATAAATTTTGTCAGCAGTAGTAGCAACAAAAAAAAATTTAGAAAATCTAAAAAGTGTGAATATTCTATTAAAAAAACAGTGATTAAATTTCTATTCTCAATTAACTATTTGTACTTTGTAAAAAAATAAAATTTCAAAGAATCTCTGCATCACAGGACATGAAAATTAAAATTTCAAATCCCAATAATAATGCCACAGTTTTTCATAGTGTCAGAGATTTTTAACTTGCTCCTCTCTCTATCTTCCATAGCATCATCTCCATTTTGTACCCTTTTTTCTTCTCTGCTTCACTCCGCTTTTACACTCACATTGCAGTAATTCTGTGACCATCACCACCACCACCACCACCACAACCAGTCTTTGTTGATAATGGAGAGATGGTTTTTAGTTGTAAATGAAGTACTTTCTAGTGGCCCTAATGGCTACGTTGTTGTTTGCTTTGAAGACTGAACTAACATTCTCCTTATTTTGCTCCTACTATTCCCTCCACCTTTATTATGGATGTGTCTTCTCCTCCTCTCTTTACCTCTAACTATGACTAAAAGACATTCTTCTCTTCTTGGACCTCACATTTTCTTGTTTTGGTCTCTTTGCACTTGCACTTTTATGTTGTAATCTATCAGCAATTCAAGAAATTTTTTATCATCTTCTTCAACAACCATTTCTTTCACTAATCCCATCCCACCCATTAAAGCACACCAACCCAAGAACTGGGTTCTGTTCCTGTTCTTAATTATTTTTTTTCTTTCAATCTTTCTCTTGTACCTAACAAAGTTGAAAGCTTTGTTGAGTTGTTTTACTTGCAAAGAACAAAGTTTGCGTCTTGTTTTTGCATGACTTCCTATTTACTCTGCAGGTACTCAGTCACTCTTTCCATCAATAAACAGCTTCTTCCTCTCTCTGTCACCTGCCCCACACCTGCATAAACCATAACAATAATCATAATCATCTATATGCTAAAGCTCTGTAGCTTATCTCTACTTCTTGAAAGAAAAAGACATCAAATTTAAGACTCAGACAGAGTAAAAACCTGAAACTCTGTTCACAGACACAAAAATGACCACCACCACCTGCCTCCTCCTCCTCCTGTCTCTGCTTTCCTTCGCCGCCAGCTCCACCACTGCTGCCTACCACCGTCACCTCCTCCACCAACCTTTCTTCCCATTAACCGACACTATCCCACCAGTCCAACAACCATCTCTATCTCCACAACCGCAGCCTCCAGCACAAACTGTACAACCCAAATACCCATTCTCCACAACACCAAATGTTCCTCAAAAACCTTTCTTTCCTCTGCTTCCTTCACCGCCTCCGCCTCCCACCATTTCCAATCTGGCCACTTTTCCGGCCAACATTTCCTCTCTTCTTTTCCCCCACCGACCTTCCTCCGGCACCTCTCACCGGCACCTCATTATAACCATCTCCATTTCCCTTTCTCTTCTGTTTATTGCCATCCTTGCAGCCATTTCTGCCTTGTACCTCTACTCCCGCCGTCGTCACAACCACCAATATCCCACCACCACCTCTGACAAAACCTCACGATCCGACAGCCTTCGCCTTTTCCCTCCCAACACCGTCCCTTCTGACGGCTCCCCGAAGCCTCCGAAGCTTCCACATCGCCCTGGTGTACCCAATACCAGCTCAGAGTTTCTTTATCTGGGTACTTTAGTTAACTCTAGAAGTGGTGGAATTAGTGATTCTGAACAACATCAAAAGTTAATGAACTCGAGCAATGTCGGAGTTAAGATTGGTGTATCATCTTCTCCGTATGAGAAACTTGGTTCTCCAGAGCTGAAACCATTGCCGCCACTACCTAAACATAACTATACACCAACTTATAGAAGCGGTGAAGTACTTGTTGGGTCGTATAATGCCAATGATGGAGTAAATGTTGATGCTGATGAAGACGAAGAAGAAGAGTTCTTTTCACCAAGAGGGTCATCTGGGCGAAAAGAGAGTATTCAAGAAAGCCCAGTGCGCATTGAGTCTAGTTCAAGAAGAGAGTTTCAAGTTGGTGTTCATGGAGAGAATTTTGGCTCTAGAAGCTTTAATTCAAGAACTGCATCTTATCCGTATTCTAATTCTTGTTCTCCAACTACTTCTGTAGCTACCAGTCCCTCTCCACCAAATTTGAGTCCTAGAAGTACAAAATCAAAATCTCCTGAGACTATAATCAGCTTTCCTGCTGTTGGAGTTCAGTCGGCGAAGCGATCACCCTTGTCCATTTCTTCATCGCCTTCACCATCTTTGTCAGGGAGAGATTCAGGGAATACCCAGAACTCGCCGGAGCAAAACCCAGGATTTATGGGGCAGAATCTTACAAGAGTTCAGAGCGTTAGTAGACAGTTTATGCCCACTAAGCTTCCGCCACCACCTCCTCCGCTTCCACCGCCACGGTTCTGGGAGATTCCTGAGGGTGTAAAAGTGGCTAAGGAAGTAAGTTCCGGTCCTCCTGTTCTTGTTACTCCTTCAAGGCCTGTTTTGGTCCCAAGTTCAATGCCAACTTTGGTTAATGAGCAATTGCAAACAAATACAAATACTGAGAGGAGTGAAGAGACCATGAAACCAAAGTTGAAACCTTTACATTGGGACAAAGTTAGAGCAAGCTCGGATCGAGCCATGGTCTGGGATCAGATTAAGTCCAGCTCTTTTCAGTGAGATATTAATATACCATTTTTTAGCTTTTCGTCATTCAGTTGAGCTTCTTTTGGTAGTTTTTTTATTTGGGATGAATAGTTATTGATTGGGGATGCAGTTACTTTATTTGTGCTTTCTGCCATGGTTTGTAAGTCTGTAGAATGTTGATATGGTTGCAGGTTAAATGAGGAAATGATCGAGACTTTGTTTATGGTAAACCATTCAAATTTGAATGCAAAAGAGAACAATGGAAAGCGGCCATATCTTCCATTGCAGAACCTGGAGAATCGTGTGCTTGATCCAAAGAAGTCTCAGAACATCGCAATACTGTTGAGGGCACTTAATGTGACCATTGATGAAGTGTGTGAGGCCCTCTTGGAAGGTAATGGGCGACCAATATGTGGTCCTTCTCATGCTTATAATATTATTGTTTTGTTCCATGCCTTACAATTTATAAATGCTTTGGGTTTCATACTATCAGTGTTGTTTTTTTTTTTGGAAGTCTAGGTTATTCCTGCTTTTTGCATCATTGATGATGGGTCATTGTGCTGCAAGTCTGCAATTGCTAGTTTTGAATGTTCAAATCCTCCCTCATTTCAGATGTCACTGTTAATGCTTTATATTTAATGGTCATTCTGCTCCAGTTTTGATCATGTTTACTCTCATCCATGGCCTATGTCATCATGCCAAGAGCAGAAATCTGAAACAGCTTTCTTGTAAACCCAAAATCCTTTGTTGATTACCAAGGAGGAGAAATAAACAAAGAAAAGAAAAGAATTTTGGTTTATTTTATGACATTGTGTTGGCTGCAATCTGCAGAAGAGAAATATTCCAATTTTCAAGTCAAGTGGGATGAGTGATCTAAAAGCTAGAAGCCTATAATAGTTTTGATTTGCTAGAATGCGAAGGCATCTTTTTTTGAGCTAGGTTATTCTCAAATTGATCAACTCTTCTCTGATATGACAGGCAACTCAGATACACTAGGGACAGAGCTACTTGAGAGTTTATTAAAGATGGCTCCAACTAAAGAAGAAGAACGCAAGCTAAAGGAATTCAAGGATGAATCACCATTTAAGCTAGGGCCTGCAGAAAAGTTTCTCAAGGCGGTGCTTGACATTCCTTTCGCATTTAAGAGGGTTGATGCAATGCTTTATATTGCTAACTTTGATACAGAAGTTGAATACCTGAAAAGATCTTTTGAGAATCTGGAGGTAAATTTTAATTTGTTTATGCATGCCTGATATGTGTTGAGGGTGTTACATTCCAAATACCTGTCCTTTCCAGTACAACATTTGGTACTCTCAACAAATAATGTATCTGCATAGCCATGTAACTGCTTCCCTATTCTGTTTCCTCATGGTAGGTCCTTATTTCTTCCTGATGTCTAGATATGATGTTATTTTTCACATCATGGATGGTGAGTAAAAAGCCCAAACAAGTCTATTCTTTAAGATTGAGAAATAGCATTTGCTTCACAACTCATAATAGTCTTTTTTTTTTTTTTTTTTTTTTTGGGGGGGGGGGGTTTTATGGGTTTTTCCACCACATTATTTCCCCTTCTTTAAGCTATTAGTTGCGACACTTGCAAAACTTGTAATGAATTTGATGTATTTACACCCACAGTTGATATATATCCTTGTTCATTTTCCTTCATGATGTCAATTCATGCGCGAAATTGTTAAGCTGCGCTCTAGTGCAATTAATCTACTGCACATTGGTCTTTATCCTAAATTGGATGCCTCTGCTTATGCCGCAGCATGTCTGGCCCTGTCCCCATTCTGGCTGTCCTTACCTATTTATTTTGAACCTCTTCTTCTTATTCTCTTCAATTGTCGCTGCATTTCTAAGTATGGTGCTTCATGCTTTTAATCTTTAATGCTTCATCCTTACCTAGGTGTTGCAACCATAGATTAAGCATATTGCTATTGGATATCTAAACTCCGTACTTGTACTTTAGTTGCTTACAGAGCTTCTGAAGTATAATGGATTTAAAGTGTCATGTATGTGCAAACTAGCTCTGATGAAGTTTCTGATGTTATAATGGAGGGCTATGACAATAAACAAAATTGTTTCTGATGCTAAACATCCTGACTGATCATCCCACTCTCCTGGCTAATGTATCTTATTTGCTGTTTATCTCTTCTGCTTTAGATATGTACCTGTAAACCTTTCACGTGGTAATCTTCCAGCTGCTGCTCACATTCCTTTCTTTTTTCTACAGGCAGCTTGTGAAGAATTAAGAAACAGCAGAATGTTCTTGAAGCTTTTAGAAGCTGTGCTCAAGACTGGGAACCGCATGAATGTTGGCACCAACCGTGGCGATGCCCATGCCTTCAAGCTTGACACTCTGCTTAAGTTGGTTGATGTGAAGGGAACTGATGGAAAAACTACTCTCCTGCATTTTGTTGTTCAGGAAATCATCAGATCCGAAGGTTCTCGGCTTTCTGGTTTAAATCAGAATCAAACAGCTGAGAAAACTCAACAATCCACCTTCCACGATGATGTTGAATTTAGGAAGCTTGGACTGCAGGTTGTTTCAGGTTTGAGTGGAGAGCTCACAAATGTAAAGAAAGCTGCAGCAATGGATTCAGATGTGCTTAGCAATGAAGTTGCAAAACTTGGCATTGGAGTTATGAAAGTCAGGGAAGTTCTGAAATTAAATGACGAACTTGCACTGAAAGAGAGTAACAGGAAGTTTTCAGAATCAATGAATGGTTTCCTGAACCAGGCAGAGGAAGAAATTGCAAGGATTCAAGCACAAGAGAAACTTGCCCTCTCTTTAGTTAAGGAAATAACTGAGTATTTCCACGGAAACTCAGTAAAGGAAGAAGCTCATCCATTCCGGATCTTTATGGTGGTAAGGGACTTTCTTTCCATTCTTGATCGGGTGTGCAAGGAAGTTGGGAAGATAAATGAGAGAACCATTTACAGTTCTGTGCGGGCTATGCCAATAAATTCAAACCTTCCACCAGTCTTTCCTGTTTTCAGTGTAAGGCAGCATAACAGCTCATCAGACGATGAAAGCTAATCCTTTTCTTAGCATGTAGTTTCAATCTCCCCTTCTGACCGCAATTCTGCTGAATATCACTAGATGATGCCTGTCAGAAAAATCTTTCAGACACTTTCAAAAGAGGGTCTGAATTTAGCTATCTTTACATGGAGCCATTTGTTGGCCTCTCACTTTTTTTTGTATCTAAAATATATATATATATATTGGTTTACAGGATTTTGGATTTGTTTACTTCATATGTAACATACCTGACTATGCAAGGACATAATAAAGTAGTAATTGTGTAATAGTTGGTTCTATCATGTAAATTGTTAGCTGAATCGAAGTCTTATTCATGTAAATCTTTTAGAAGGTGAATTGGAGAAGTTTTCATGAACTGTATTACCTTATAGTAGTGCACAACTTTATGTATTCCTTCTGTTCATAGACTAGAAAGAAGTTGCTTCAGGTGCAGTGCTGGAATTTTTTTACTCTTCCAAGAGCAAGATTATGTGGTTAGTGCTAATTTCCAGATATTCAGTTTTTGTAAGAAGAAACCCTGTCGCTCACCTGCCCATAATGTAGAATCATGATCTGGAACGGTTTGATAGTATTCTTTTCTTCTCGTATGACTATTCCGCAGCTCGTGTGATATCTGTATCACCCAGTGAAGAAACAAATGCATGTGTTGGATATTTTAAACAGATTTATAAAAAATCATTAAAAGAATTTCCGCATACAAAAAGGAAAAAGAATGCATATTCTAATAACATCTTGCACTGCATTTATTGTTCCAAGAAGATCGAAAAATTTAGATACAGCTCAAACACGAGGGAAAATATCAAACAATGGGGATATTGAAACTACATGCTAAGAAAAGGAGCTGTACATTCCTAACCGACTTCATTGACATCGAATCTGTTTCAAGATTTTAAAGTTGCTTATTCCAAGGAGAGTGAATCTGTTTTATGATATGGCAATCTGGGAGTTCTCAGCATCCATGCGTTCAAGCACACGGCGCCCTTCTTCTTCAGTAGCAGGAACAACATTCCGAATCCTCAATCCATCTTTAATGGCATCAGGGCGGACAGTGAATGTGAAATAGAACTTGTTAGATACCTACTTTCACCACACAACAGAATAAGATAGTGATATGTAAGCACTGTAAACCAAAACTTCGCATTGAAAATGAAAAGTTGAATTTACAAATAATCTAGGCATCGAGTAATGAGAACTATCCGATAAGAATTATGTTCATGAATTAGAAAGCAGCTGATAAGAGGTTCTGGAGCCAATAGCTATAGGAGAATCTTGATGGGCATTTCCTGGAATCACTTTATTTCTTACATTCTAACCTTAATGTTCTACATCAAATTTATGAATCCAAATGCTTAGAAAGAAAAATAAAATCGTTCACTTATTATTTACATGAAAAAAGTTGCTTTGATTACAAATTATTTAACACTTAAAATGAAGCTGCATTTTGGTGTACCATTAATTATTTTCCGTTTTGAATTCAGGTGCTTACCTGACTGGACCTTAGTTCGGGCCTTGTAACATGAGCTATGACTTCCACATTTATCAAAGGTTTAGCAGGTTCCTCAAGCTCTGTGTACAAGACACAGGACTTCAAGCGAAGAAAGTTTCCAACATCCACCTACATTAGTGAACAAATTTGTAATCCCATCAACATTGGAAACTAAATAAACCCCCCAAAAATAAAGAAACTAGTTGACATACTACTTCTACACCAGTATCTCTTTTAGGTGAATCACTGAATCTACATCAACATAAGAAGTTATATAGTAATTAGAAAGAAGCTATTTTGCAAAATATCTTCCATTTGACAATGAGCTTTATCTTTTATCATTTCGTAAATTACATGTTGAAGATAAAAGAAAGAAAAAATAACATAACTACAAGAAAATAACTAACATGCACTCAGAAGGATCCATGGGATATTCATTGCTATGTCTTTTGTTTGCTGGCCATGCTATTTGCAACAGTTCCTGTGTTTTCAGTATTTTTAGCAAGTGTTGCAACTTACAGGTTTTAAGAAGTCAACATGATCAACTTCAACAAAGCGTGGTGCTGCACCAGCAAATGCATAAGCAGTTGAAAAGGCCAGCTCAAATGCTTTGCGCATCAGAAATCCTCCAAAGATTCGACCATGAATATTCCTTTGTTGTGGTTGACAGATCAACGAGTTCTGATGGCAAGTATCCTTTATAAGAATGCTGTCTCTGTCTGCCAATGCTGGCATGTCACAGAAGACCCGTCCTTCAGCTAGCAATGCATTAAGCCTTTCCATGTCCCCATTCTCAGCATCTTTTTTACTTTCTGCTCTCTTCTGTTTCCTTATTTTGTTTCTTTCTTCTGCCTCTTCCCAAAGCAATTTTTCTTGTTCAGTTTCAGGTGAGATTTGGTTAATGGGAGCTGATTTTCCAGTGTTCGAGTCACGAGCCACAAATGTGAATTTTGCTACAAGAGCAAGTGAATCAGATAGATTGGAAGTCCCTGCAAAATAATTTTTCATACTCAAAACAAATCTAAGTTTTTTAAAAAAATAATAGGAAAATATCAAATTAATTAAAGTCTAAGGATGTTTTACTGAGACAGAGACATTAAACATATCAACAAATCACTGGAACACTAAAATTAATTAAATCACTGTCCCATTAATTAAATGGAGCACTAAAATTAAGGAGGTTTATCTTCTATTTTTAACAAAATTCAAGAGTTACAGTGAGTAAAAGAGTAGAATAACACCAGACACAGAATTTTTTAGGAAGTGTAACAGTTGATTAAAGATTACAGCATCAGTAATGGTTTCCAAATTCCAAGATTATGCTTTGTTGCAAAGAAGTTATTTCTGACACTATAATAGGATAGTACTGAATCTAATGCCTTCTCATCAGCAGTCTCTCTAGAACCATGAAACTGCTAAAATGTAAAGGAAATAGGTTAGCTGCATTTACAACTAAAACTAAAAGAGGGGAACAATAAACAAACAGTAAAAGCAGGCACAAGACTCAAGAGAAGGTCAATAAGAGCATAATCACATTACTTAAATCATACTGATTTTGAATGAAATTTAAAAAGATGCAGTGATTTCATTTTTACACGAACAGGAATAATCCCTTCAGTTCATCACCAATTCCATATCCATTTAACAGAAATATTTACAAGCACGGTAACAAATTAGTTTAACATCCTAGATCCAGAGCAGTTAATTCATAATGATTAGTTTACAAATCCATGCAATATGCTTCTGAAATAGTATTTTCCAGCAAAATTTTTCTAATTGGACAGAAACCAATGCTAGGTAACCAGTCATCTGCTGAATAGACACCTTTATCTTTGTAGGAGATTTTCTTCGATACCTCAACATTACAGAGAACAAATAAAGATTGTCCATTGATTCTCTTTTGCTCCTACCCTCCCTTACTTAAGTAAAGGAACCAGACATGTACATAATAAGCCAGACAGAAGATCAAGAGAAGGCGATGCTAAAAATTTTTGAACCAATCACATTCTAGCTTATAAAAGGAAAAAACAATCCATCATTCACAGAGTACCTTCTGTTGACTGATTCACTTCCAATTGAATCTCCATGGATGATCGCCCAACCCATGTAACAGCCCCAGCTATTTTCAGATCCGTATCAACACGCATTGGTTTTTTCAGAACCATCCTGTCAACAGAAGCAGTGACCAACAAAATAGGCCTCATTATGCCGTCCGCAATGCAGGAGTGCTGATGAACAATTGAACTACTGATCAGAATAGTGAGCACATAAACACTGTTACACTCAATAGCTAGATAACCACAGAATCCTAGACTATGGTAGTTTAATGCAATAACCTTGGACTAGACAGTTATGCATCTCAAGATATTTAGTTAATACATATGCCATTGCCACATGTTAAATTTAACAGGAAATACACATAATGACAATTCAATCATTAAACCATATAGCCAGAGCTTCCTACTTTCTGTAAAATACTCTTAAAACAGATGTGATTACCAAATTTAACTGAATGCAACAGGTGAAGTAGAATGAAAATTATGAAACTAAGATATGATTCATCATCAATACTTAAAACAAAAAAAGAAAAGAAACACTAAATTCATATTCAACACTAAGCAAAATCCAATTCACATCAACAAAAATACCTAGTGAAAAGGATTTTTATACCTTGTAGGAAATGGTACCAGCAAGCGCATCAAGATCTTCAACCAGCTTCCCCATCCTAACTTCATTCCAAGGATTCCTATACTGCTCTCTGAGTACAAAATCGGAAGTAAAATTATAAAAAATGACAGTTCTGCTCTTTGAGGGTGTTTTTGCTACCAATTCACTCTGTGAAACGTCTGAATCAGCATGTTTCTCAAAAATGCTTGATCTTGCTTCCCACAAAGCATTAGTTACAGGTGAATGGTACATTCCTGGCCATAAACTAATAGGTTTACGAATAGAAGAGCCTGCATCAATTGGCTCTGAACTCTCAAGTGATGAAGTAAAGGTTGAAACTTTTTGCATACCATTTCGTTCATTTGGCTTTTCAGTTGAAGAAAAACACCTTCTTTGAATGAAATGACAAGAAATTGGATCAAATAATGTGGTTTCAAAAGTGGGCTTTGATTGTTTTAAGAATCTTGAAATGGGTTTCAATTGTTTCCATGATATGGCAAAATGGGTACTGCTTTTGTGTACTTTTGAGATGATGGGTTCCATGATTACTGTATTATTGTTATTAAGAAGAAGATCTATCTCTGACCCTGATTTTTGTCTCTGCTACAAATCAGGACTCCATGATTTGAGCCAGCGCGCCTTTTGTATGGGAAATCTGAAGCTGTTTTGACTGGAAATTGGACACTGCTGCTGGTGGTTTATCAACTTTGCAATTTACCTTATCAACTTTTTTTTTTTTGACCTTTTTCGTCAATTTACCTTATCAACTTTGCAATAAAAGTCAAATTAATTCTAAAATTTCATTTACACTCCTATTATTGTTGGGTAAATTACACCCATGGTACCCAGATTTATACCAAATTCCCATTAAGATATCCACTTTTCATTTTGTCACTTAAAATAGCCCAAATGTTCGCTTGGATCCCACTAAAGTGTCTGATCCCACAATCCGGTGGCTGGTGACCACGTGGACGCTGACGTGGCTTCCATGCATGTAAAAATTGTAAGTCCCAAAAAAAAAAAATACTTGCCATGTCATCAACTGTCAGATGACGGGCCTACTCCACTTATAGCCCTCACCTAGCTTCCTAAGCTTCCCAAGGAAGCTTTGCACCCCTGTGGTGGCCGTCCCTGTCAATTGATATATAGAAAAAAAAAAAATTTGTCAGCTCTCTCAGAGATGAAGATGCATGAATGTTAAATCTTCACTCTCTTTAAAATCACGTATCAAGCTCTTGAACCTAAGTTTCACAAAAGCCTTTGACTGTGTTGTTAACCCTAACTAAAACCTAAACACAACCTTTGGTATAAGAGATCTAATCGAAGAGAAAACAAATGGAGAGCTGGACACCTACTTGTTACTGCTCAGTCGAAGTCGTTATGAGAACATCCTGGACAAACACAAATCCAGGGAGGAGATTTTTGACTTGTCCAAACCCAGAGGTATGTTCAAATTTGTTGGGAATTTAGAGTATTTAAAAAAATATATATTACAAATGCTGTGTTTTCTCCACTCCTCTCTCAGGGCAGTCGATGCCAATTCTTTGAGTGGGTTGATGGTCCTATTTCTGGAAGGGCAAAGGTTGTTATTTCAGGGTTGCTGAGAAAGCTCAATCGATTAGAGGAGGAGAAGGAAAAAGAAAAAAGGATGAAGAACCAAAACTCAAGAATGTGGATGAGGATGAGGGAAATTTGTGTCTTGTTGTTGGTGTTATGGATTCTGAGGTGTTTAGGGTTTTAGATAGTAAATTTGAAGTTGTAGTTGTAGTTGTAGGAATGGTGAAGGTGAATGGGATGTATTTTGGCCTTGTACAATGCAGATGAAGCATTATATTGATTATTGTTAGGATGCATTGATGTACTTTTGTTCTTAATTATGAAAATGAACATCAATTATTAGTACTAGTAGAAAATGTATTGTTCTCGATCCTGTCTTGTTGCTGTTGACATGATTATTAGTAACAGAGCAAAATTCATCCTTTGAAACACATTAATTAAGAAGATAAAAACAAGACAAATATAACTTCAAACAGATAATTGTCTAAAATGCATATATCAAAAGCAAGCAAAGCACAAGAAGCTTTGTTTCTGTATACAAAAAATGCCCTGTTTGGTATTGATTCAATTTGGAAACAAAAGCAGCTGTAGCTTTGTTTCAACCTTGAATCAACATAACACAAACCCTGTCATCCCCACAACACCCTATTTACATATTCATATAGTAACAAAGGGTATACCAAAATCAAAAAAGTTTCAGCCTGTGAACAATTAACAATAGGCCTAGTTTATAAAGTCAAAATATTTTTAGTTTTTAGAAGACGAAGTTCATTTTGATTTCTTCTTAGCAACATCTGTCTGTAGTGGCTTTAATCTTTTCTTGCCCCTAAGTCCTTGTTCTTGAACAACATGTTGGCTTGGAGGTGTTGAACTAGATTGTGTAATTGAGCTTGTTTGTGTGCCCTG
The DNA here is from genome assembly GCA_949634005.1 of Mallotus japonicus. Lineage (NCBI taxonomy): Eukaryota > Viridiplantae > Streptophyta > Magnoliopsida > Malpighiales > Euphorbiaceae > Mallotus > Mallotus japonicus. The sequence goes on along the minus strand of CATIWK010143282.1, from coordinate 476 downwards.
CAAAAAAAAAAAAAAAAAAAAACAATAGTATTACTACAAGTACTACTGCCAGACCAATAATCATATATAACACCAATTTAATCAATTTACATACAGATGCATTCTCAAATGGAAAAGCCATTCCAGCATCATTCATTGCCCCTGAAATGTTACTACTGCCCTGAAGCAACAAAAATCACACAGAAACAGACTGATAAAGTTGCTCACACACACAGACATACCAAAACTCAGCTAACATTATCAAAAATATGAGAAAACTCAGCCAACACCAATATATCAATTTCATGTTCACATACATCCATCATCCACTGGAGGGTAATTGGTGGTGCATGAGTACTTATGGTGCCTTGTTGTTGAGAATAAAAATTGATAAATGTTAAAAATTATGAAATGAAATCAGTACAAGAAAATTTAGAGAAGATTTACTCACATTGCTTTTGCCTTTGTCATGAAACCTCTTGTTATGTCCCAATTGA
>CATIWK010143196.1:0-11677 GCA_949634005.1 Mallotus japonicus | reverse complement strand
TTTTTCATTTCTCTTTTTTTCTTCTTCTATTTTTTTAATTTCTTTTTTTTTCTTTTTTCTCATTTTTCCATTCCGAGTCGAATTCAAACCTTTTGGTTTTTTTGGGATTTTTCAGGGATTTTTGAACAATTAGGTCCAGTTCAAGGATTTCTTTTGGGTAATTTTTTGTGGGTATTTTTTGGGTTTCTTTTGGGTATTTTTCTCGATCTAAGCACGCTCGAGAAAACTTCCTAAGAAATTTTCCCCTGTCTGAGAGATAGGAATCCTTCATCATCGGATTTTTAGGGAACCGTCAAAATTTGAGTATTAACAATTGCCCCCTGCTTCACATGCGTTGATCAAGCTGACACTTGTCAATGCATGGGAAGCAAGAATAGCCCATATAAGGCTAAAGGTGCGGCCCATTTAAGGCTGAAAAGTAAGTTTGAGTGCTATGTATTTTTCAATATGTGAGCCCATATAAGGCTAAAAAAGTGTGCTGGTGTGTTGTGTATTTTCAAAAAGTGAGCCCACATAAGGCCCAGCCCAAATAAGGCTAAATAAGTATGTTGATGTGTTGTGCAATTTTTCAAAAGGTGAGCCCATATAAGGCCTAGCCCAAATAAGGCTAAAAAAGTGTACTTGTGTACTGTGTGTCTTTTTGAAAAATTGTGGTGCATGTAAAATCAGGATGCTGTGATGCAACTTGGTTTTAAAAACTATGATGCATGAGGGTCTTCTTCGTGCTTTTACCTGCATCAGCGAGTGGTATGTATAAGGAACTTTGAGTCAATCCGGCCGCGACTGTCTCAATTTAATGTGATCTGTGCCATTTCTCCGAGGTTTGATCAATAACCTTTTGCCAAGGATGTTTTTGATTACCGAGTGGAGAGCAAGCGTTCCACATGATAAGAAGGAAATTCACCAAATGAAGTCACAGAGAACTGTGATGCACGAAGTAACCTTTGATGTCATGTCATTCCCTTCGAAGGCAAATGCTTGATCATACTTCTTTCTCTTCTCAGGCATTCCCCGCCTTCTATCACTCAGCATGAATGCTATTAAAGACTTACTCTTACTCAAGGTTTGAGCATTGGAGTAGGTTGAGTGAGATCTTTATTATTCATTTCCCCCTTTTTCTTTCTATCCCCTTGATTTTTCTTGCTTTTTTCTTTCCTTTTTTCTTTCCCCTTTTTGCATTTAGACCTCTTCCTGGGTCTAACATGACAATTGCAGGCTACTCGATCATCTCGATTCCTTACGACTTCTCCTTTAATGGATTTTCTATTTTTCATGAGGTTGTCAAGCATTAGATTGATTAGAAGTAAGAATCTCGGCTCCAAGAGGCTGATCATAGTCTGGAAACTTCAAAAATTTTGTCAAAGTGAGACGGCCGCTGTCGAGGCTAACTGGTCTGTCCCTGTCACGCGCCTCCTCTTCAATGCGAGTGCACCTTCGAGAGCACTAAAAAAATGATGTTTGGAATGCACATGCATGTATGAATGCATGGATGCGTGAATGGGTTCAAAAATTTTAAAACAGGGTGGTATAGAGGACTCCCTGAATTTTTGCGCTCTTCCGGGGGGCATTTCTGACCTTTACTATAAGTTTTTGGCTTCTGGTTGTGTCTCAGGTTGAGTCACAGGACTTCATTGTGTTATTGGGACCTTCTGGAAGCTTCAGTGCACAAAAATATACGTCTCGGGGGTCCCGGTGGGTCCTGGACAATACCGTGGGCATGACCAATGCATGTGGGTCAAGTGAACCACAAGTATGGGTCCTTTTTGACCCACGGACCGAAGGCTTATAAAAGCCTCCTTTCCTTGCTTTCCCTTCATTTTTTCATTCTTCTTTCTCTCTCCTCTCTTAGAATCCTCTAGACTCTAGGTTTTCTCAACTTCAAAACCTATGCAAGGAGGCAAAGGCGATGATGGAGATGACCTTCTCGGGCAGGTTCCTTCCGGTCTTAAGATTGGTTTAGAAGATCTTAATGAGGGAGGTGATCAGGCGGGTCAGGCAGCGGGCGGTGCTGCGCGTCAGAAGCCGGTGTCGGCTCATCGCACGAGGCACGGTGTGATGAGAGGACATGAGATTCCTCTCGTTTCGAATCTGAGGGAGCATGTCTGGGTGTTTCATCGTCAGTAGGTTAGTACCCCGGACTCTTTTTTTTTTTGTACTTTCTTCTTTTGATGCTGTATCCTTCCTGCATGACAAGACATAGGAAGTTAGTTCTTACAAACTTAGGAATATATTAAATTATTAAGAATTTAGTGTTGATGATACTTCCCTTACTAGGGTCAGCTCCCTTATGTGTTTAATGTTTTTTTGAGATGTACTTGCTAGGGTTTTGCCCTCTTTAGACTGCATGCTAGGACTTGTTTTCCATGTTTCCCATCCTAATTGTGTGACTACATTTACCTGAGAATGACAAGTAAATAGTAATTAGTGCTGATTTTAGTAGGTATAATTTCTGAGTTAGAATTTGTGTTTTACTGACTTCCTTTCTAGATCCCGGTGACCCATTTGGTTCTGCCCGGTAGCTTCACTGGAGGTAAGAAGCTCTATCGAAAGCTGTCCACGGTGGTAAGAGACCAGGTGCGTGGTCTCGGCTTCAATGGCATTTTGGGTGGTCTACTGGAGGGACCGATGACGCTGAGGAGTCGACAGGCAGCTATGACTGCTCTGATTGAGAGGTGATCGGACTGTACGCACACCTTCCACTACAGGATTATGCCGTGACTTGCTGGGTTACCCCCCCGAGTTCAGAGTTGGTCGGGGCAGCCTGATTTCTTATGATCGGCTATGGTGGGCATGTGATGGTGCTGCTGGGGGTGGTGTTATTGGCATCAAGAGGCGTGCTCGGTGCTTTATCTTTTATCTGATGAGCACGATGGTGTTTTTGAATGCGAACAACACTGGTGGCTCTTGGTTGCTCCCTCTGCTGTGGGACCTTGATGCCATACGAGGCTATGACTGGGGCTCTACTACTTATAGCCACCTCCTCCATGGCCTGGATGATGCTTGCAGAGGTAGCTCACGGATTTACAGCATTCCACTAGCGGTCGATATGAGTCATTTTAGGTGTATTGATGTTCTTTTCCTTTATTTTAAGTGCACCATTCTTGACATATCCCTTTTGCAGATTTGGGCCTTTGAGTTTCATGTGTTGGCTCCTCCTATTGTTGCTGGGATGTGTGAGGGGTTTTCTCGTCTTCCCATTTGGACTGCTCAGCCTTTGAGGGGCTCCACGAGATCTTTGGAGGCTATTTTGCACTGCTCTTGCTAAGTTGACATTCAACTAGGTCGATTATCTTTTTTTTTTTCTCTTTTCTTATTTTGAACTTCCCATATTCTATTTCTGACGGCTAATTTTGGTCGTAGATACATCTTCGGTGGTAGTGGGAAGGCTATCCCACAGCCTTCGCTGCAGAGATGGCTGGAGCTCGGGAGATTATTGGTAGGCGGGTGCTATTTGTGACGCCGATTGATCACGCTTGAGACCTCGGTGAACTCGTAGTGAACTGGTTCTTGGGACCTACTGACCGTCGCATCCCTTGTCCTCCTCCTCTTGACATATTCTGGGGAAGGAACATAGTAGGCTCCACTCTAGAGGAGCCATTGATCTGGACTGATCATTTGTTGCATCTAGAGCCGGAGGGCGTCTCATATCTGGAGACTCTCGTTCCTCGCCTGATTGACAGCATTGCGAGGAACTTCGCGATTGATCCACCTACTGCGGTTGCGGGTGTTTCATCCTCTTTTTCCCCTCAGGTATGTTTTGCTTCTCTTTCTATGTGCCTATGCTGATTGTTTCCTATTTTTGGCTGCTTCTGCTTATGCTTGATAGCCTCGGCCGAAGAGGTCTCGTGCCAGGAGTGCTGCCAAGAGTTCAGGTGGTGTTGGAGCTGTTGTTGATGCCCCGTAGTTGCTGCTCAGATGATCTCCGGGGTAGCTGTGTTACCTTTGCTCCTTGTGATTTGGGCAACTAACCTCCATGGTAAGGTGGTGGTTCAGGTGGTTCCTGCATCCACAGATCCTGTGGGTTTCATCCCCGAGGATGCCACTCATGTGAGTTTCTGTCTGTCTTTACTGCCTTGACATTTTAGGTTTATTGTTTACTGAGTTTTCTGTCTGTAGGTTCCTCGAGATACAACCACGTATTGGTACCAGTGCGCTTCGGGCTTGATGAACCACTACGTGCATTACTCCATGGAGGCTCATGTAGTCTTTTACACTTTGGCTTATTTTCCTGTTGTAATTTTGCAATGATATGTATGTGTATGTTATGAATGCATATGTGTTAATGCATGTATATCATGATGATGCAGCTTGTGCATACGAGACTGTTGTAGGATGGCGATGATGACAACGATGATGTTGATGGTGAGGATGGGGCTGAGTCTTGATTTCCCCATTCTCTTTTATTTGTTGACTGTACTGATAGGAAGTTTTGAACAAGTTTTGAGATGTAGTTAATAAAGAAGCTTTTTATGAGGCTTTTGATGCTTTTTGATTTTTTCTATGCTTTTCTCTGTCTGTCTCTTTGTTTGCTTGCCATGCCACCATAACAAGTGTAATGAGATGGAAAAAGTTTACAATAAAAATTAATGCAATTACATCATAGAAAGATATGAACTCTAAGATGTAAAATTTACCTTTGTGATAGATATCGATTCAGGAATTTACTTCTCAGCATGGGCAATTCTAACAATTCTTCTCATTTATACTAAGTAGCATTTATCATGGGCATGGTTGCATGTTGAATACTTCAAAACGATGGTACCCTCTCCTTAATTAGCCTCTCCAGGTTCTTTTATTCTATTATATATATATTTTTTATCATGTTTCATTCTTCATTATGTCATTTCATCATCATCGTTCTAGGGGTAACTTCTTTTGGAATACATAACATACGGGAGTTTTCCTCCATGCCCATGTTAAATGATTCAGCATTAATGGGATGAATGTTAAAGATGCTCATGTATGGTTCAATGAAATGCTCATCATTATCATAAGAAAAATCATACAAATAAGCAAAATCAAATTTCATTGCATTAAATTTAGAGTTGAATACATCAAAAGCCTTAAATAGATCAACAGTTCAGGCACCATTAGGGATAGATTAGTTATCAAGCAATGTGGCTAGTGGTTCTATCTTAAGGTTGAGCTTGCCATAGGGTTGCTCCATCTGGTCCCAAACTTCTTCTTTTGCCTTTGATTCTTCCTCATCTTTGGATTCGAACGGTCCACTATCATCAATAACCTCACCAATTCTTCTTGCTGCTATCTGACTTAGTCTCATTTGCATCATCGAGTGAGGTGCACAGATAAGAAGCACAGATATGTATTGATAGGTGGAAGGATCCATTTCATTATCACTTAAATCAACAAAATCAACTTCCAGTATTGCCAGAAGTTCTCTTTCTTCCCTTTCCATCTCTTTTGTCTCACTCTTCAGAATGTCTTGGATAGAGTTCTCCACAAAGGACTCAAAGAGCCCTAAAGAGATGGCATAGGATGTAAGTGGTGGCATATTTTGGTAGTTGGGTCAAGGGTTGGTTTTAACATCAGGTTATTTTTCTGAATCTTCAATCTTTCCAGAGTCTATAAGGTCTTGGATTCTATCCTTCAGGACATAACAATTGTCGGTTGTGTGGCCAGGCATTTAGTGGAAATGATAAAAAGGGCATAGTTAACGTGAGAGGGTAAAGAGTTAGGTAAAAGTTTAGGCTCAAGAGGTTCAAGGAGGCCTTTTTGTTGAAATCTTTAGAAGATTTTAGATAGAGGCATGTTGAAGTTTGAATATTTTCGATTCTAAAGGCTTTCACGTTCAGGATTGTTTCAGTCTGGTGAGTGTTCTGGTTAGGCTGAGTTGGTTTTTGGTATGGGTTTTTTGGTTGGAAGGCCTCTTCATCCTCAATTCGAATGCCTGCTTGATGAAGTGCCCTGAAAGTGGGATAATGGACAAATAACATCTGTCTACAGAAATGAGGGAGTGCTCCTTTGATTACCATCTCTATCTGTTCATCTTCTGAAGGTTTATCCCTCATCAAATCATCTTTTCCTCTCCATTGAGCGATGTAGTATGAGAAACTCTCACCGCTTTTCTATCTTTTGGTTTCCAAGTCATGTCTTGTGACATTCAGCTGAGTGTTGTATTCATACTACTTGATGAACTTTTGTGTGAGAAGTATTCAGTCATTCTTGATTTCATCTTCCAAGTCGAAGAACCATGCTCTTGGCCCTTCTTCCAGTGAAGTGAAGAAGAACTTCACGATCTGTGATTCAGTGAGCTTTGTTGAAGCCATGAAGGTTGCATACTACCTCAAGTGGACTTGGGGATCCCCATTACCGTTAAATTTAATGAAATTGGAAGTTTGAAATCTTCAAGCAGAGGTTCATCCTTAATTAGTGAGAGGTCAGTGTAGTCACAGCTTCTTATGGCACTCTTCTCCTTTAGTAAAAACTTGAGCTGAGCCATTCTGTTAGCCAATATCTTGACCTCCTCCGATGGCTCGGACTTAGTCAGATTGACTGGATGGGCAGTTGGCTAGCAAAATGTTCCTCTCATAGCCTGATAGTACTCATCATCCTCTATGAACAATCCCAAAGTATGCACTTTATTTTTCCCTCTATCAATCTTTACATTAACTGACCCATAAGCTTCTCTCTATTCTTCTTTCTCACGGATCATTTGTTCCATTGTGGCTTTCATTTCCTTATTCAGAAAGTCAGATAGAGTCCCATCACTCATCAATTTCTTGAGAGCATTTTTCAACTGTTCTTCTGTGTTTTGAGCCATTATCTCTTGAGCTCGATCATTCGTAGGGGTAATAGGACTGGCACTGGCATGTTTAGTAGCCTTGATCTTATGGGACTTTCGAGGAGCTATGTTTCTGCACAAGTATGCATGTTAGGATGATAAGAGGAATAATGCATGCGTGTATGATGTGATGAGTTCTGCAAAAGAGAAGGGTTATCATGTATGCATGGCGTGACAGTTATAACCTTGCTAATATGGTGATGCAAAAATTACTGCAAAAAGATCGTGAGTTAGTACGTGATGAAATGTCCCTTGTGTATGTATGTATGCATAAGGAAAGAAAGAGGAAAATAAAACAAACAAATAGGGTTAGTGTAAAACCTGCAAAACGAACAAATCAAACCAAGTAGTCTCTTCTTCCAACCTTATTACTCCACGTGGTAAAGAATTCTATCCTAGGTAGGTTTTCGACTCATAGCCATCAGGGGACTATAGTTCCTCTCTCGAACTAGGCTGTTTCCATTCATGATGATCAAACTCAAGAGGTAAAATAGGGAACAATAACTCGTGCCCGCCCGCGAGTGTATGGACTATAGCCAACAGAGGGGATCCAAGTTTGTGTCCCTTTCATCGACATTAGGTGTGTTTACCAAGAGTCATGAAGGTTTCATTGGATAGTTTACAAATTGATTCTCTCAGCATGAGTGTTCACAATCTAGTTAAATTCTTGATTCATCCACTTGATCTGATAAGGACAAATGGACGACTTCTATAGGTTCCATCATTAAAAGATGTCACTATTTATCGGCCCTTATGGACTATCCAAACTGAGGTGTATGATTCTGCCATTCCTTGTGTATGGCTTACACAAGGTAAACGAGGATCACACGAGCCTAAACGTGGACAGTCTATGAAGGCTGATATAATGACAACAAATGGTGGCAGACACTAGAGATGTCATGTCATTTGTGAATATCAGGTCTAACGGACAACATCAAGACAAGGATAGCATGCAAGAGCTAGGTGGGACCCTAGGGGAGATTTCTACTGGTTTATCTATATGAGCAGCGTCGGGCTTACGGCTTAGGTTCTTTTAGCGAGAATGGCCCCATATGACTAGGGTTACAGACTCCGGTCAAAGAGTCTAGTATTCTTTTACCTACTAGAGAAAAATTGTACCCCATTTTGGACTTGGGAGCCGGGCCGTGTCACTTTAAGCCCTACAGTTTTTCTTGATCGAGTAAAGACTAAAGGTGATAATACCTATCTTCATTACCCCGTGACTCGAGTGGAATCATGGTGGCAATGTCATTCAGTATTATCGAGGGTTTAGGGACCATGGTGCATGTGGTGAGTGTGATGATATGTAATTATGTTGTTGTGAAGGTGAATAAATAAGTCATGTATAACAAGAAACAATCTTTCATTCATACCCCTCGAATCAGTAGTCCCCAGTGGAGTCGCTAAAAACCTGTGATCACCTGTCGGGGAGGGTCATGATCATCGATAGGATCTGTGAGATTATAACATTGGGGCACATAGGCTAATGGTGACTATCTACCGGATTTCCGTTTGTTATTGTTTATTCCAGAGTCTGCCTGATTAAGCCACGTAGATTGGAGTCGCCACCAGACTTGAATCAGGTAGAAGTGAAAAATCACTTCCATAACCAGAGAATCCGGGTTCGGGGGGTAGGAGTTACTTATCTTGTTTCTTTATTATACATGTTGCTTATTTATTCACTACTTCACCTAATTTTAGTTTTATGATGCGTTTTTTTTTTACCACATACAAGCATTTGTCAGTTAAAATTAGAAATAAAGCGCGGGATAGTTGGATTGATGAGCATTCACCACATAATAAAATAAGTAAGCAAGCATGTAAGCAAATAATCATGTAAGCAAGTAAGCAGCACACAAGCATGCAAGGAATAATCAAAATAAGCAAGCAAATAAGCAAAATAAAAACGGGGATAGGGATTAATGATTACAACTCGAGAAAAAGGCTTATTCTAATAAATACATCCAAAATAGAAAATGAATGAGGGAATTGAGATTAAGGATTACATTGCCTTGGAAAAGCCTATTCTATTAATTACATTGAAATAATAAAAAAGGAAATAAAAATCCTATTCTAATAAACCTACAAAACAAAGGTTAGTTTCTATACACATGCAAGCACACATCACATATAGGACAATTTAATGTATTCATTCATTCACAATTGGAATAATAAATGAAGGAATAATTAAACACATAAGCAAACAAGGATGCTAATGTATGCACGATGCAAGCTTTTGGAAATTGGCTATTTTAATGTGAAGTCATCATTTTTATCATTTAAAAATAATATTTTTATGATGAGATAAATATAAAGGGAATTAAAAATGGTAAAGTGAAAATAAAATAATAAAGGTATAATACATCTGCAGACACCTGAACTATCACAAGTTTGTCATTTTGACACCTAAACTTTGATTTTTGCCAATTTAACACCTGAACTTGCTTATCACCCACAAATAAACACTTGAACTATCACAAATTTGTCACTTTGACACCTGAACTTTGATTTTGACACTGAACTATCACAAATTTGTCACTTTGACACTTGAACTATCACAAATTTGTTACTTTGACACCTAAACTATCACAAATTTATCACTTTGACACCTAGAAAACTAGAAAATTAAGAAATTTTGGCCTGACGTCTAACACAACTGTGTCAGAAAAATTACATGGCTGTGTCACTCTGATACTAAAAAATATTGCAATCGCGCACAATTGTGTCAAAAGGTGACACGGCTATGTTTGAAGGTGACACGACTGTGTCTGGTTTCATAAGGACAACGTTGGACAGACTCGAATCAGGCACAGCTGTGTCAAATGTTTGACACGCGTCTTGCCACATGTACAAAGAGGTGTTTTATATGTGAGGTGATAAACAAGTTCAGGTGTTAAATTGAAAAAAATTTAAAGTTCAGGTGTCAAATTGAAAAAAATTTAAAGTTCAGGTGTCAAAGTGATAAATGTGTTATAGTTCAGGTGTTTATATGTGGGTGATAAGTAAGTTCAGGTGTTAAATTGGCAAAAATCAAAGTTCAGGTGTCAAAGTGATAAATTTATGATAGTTCAGGTGTCTACGGATGTATTATGCCTAAAAAAGCATTTAAAGATAATTTTTGGTTAATTTTGTGAACCATTAATTCATATTATGGGTTTCCATCAAATTAGGCCTCAAAACAAAAAATTTTGTACCTTGGATGGATATTTCTCACATCATAAATTCTTGAACATATAACCAAATCATTTATTTAAAAAATTAGAAGTTTAAAGAAATGGTGATCCACATTCTTGCATTTGAATGGCTTTTATGATCAACTAAAAACACAATATTACTAAAAATATGACATAAGAAGGTATTAATAAAAACAAAGTGATTTTGAAAAGATTATAAAGAAAATGCAAAGATAAGACATAATGAATTCCTATTCATTAAAGAAAATGCAAAATTCCATATTTAATAAAAAGTAGAAAATGAACAATATTTATTCATAAAAATATGGAAATTAGTGCAAAGCAAGACCAATTTATTAATCATGAGAAAATAAAAAAGATTCATTAATTAACCAATAAAACAACAAAAACAATATATATATATATATATATATATATATATAAAGGTGAAACGAAATTTCATTGTTCATTCGCATGTTGTTTTTGCCTGTTGATTTCATAGGTATTTTCAAAATCACCACCGCCTGCAGTGTTCAATTTACCATTAGATTTCTGACCTTATATGTCTGAAAAATCACGATATTGCCACCGTGTTATTCTTTAGCTGGAGAATATGAGCAGCACTTATTGAAACAACGCCGTATTAAGAAATGACATTTATCTCCCTATCTAGATAGTAGAACGGCATTGTTGGTCTTGCCCATTTGGTGAGACAGATGTGTTTTGTCTGTTATGCCATTGCTCAGGCCCTTAAACGATGTCGTTTATGTTTATTGCAAAGTAAATTCACCTTTTTTTTTTCCTTTTTTGTTGCCCTAACCTCTCATTTCTCCTTCACTCTTCATAGAGACTCCTCTTCTTCCTTCTCTTTGGTCTGTTTTTCAGCCATGCCTTTCTTTGCTCATTTTTTTTCCGCATGCCTTGTTTGCGTCTTTCTCTCCTTCCCTTCTGCCTTCTCCTTCTTTCAATCCCTTCGGTTGTGCCTTTTTTGGTTAATGTTTCCACTGATAAAGAGAAAAATGATTGGGGATATTGTGTGCAGGTATGGTTTATGTTTTTTTAATTCTGACTTATTATTATTTTTTTATTTTCGCTTTTCTTTATAAATTAATTTTGTAAATTAATCTTTTTTTTTGTTTATTCTAGGTTATTTTTTCTTTTCTAAACCCTAATTTTTTAAATCGATCTTTCTATTTTCTTTGCTTTGATTTTTTTTTTAAGTTTTTCCCGCTGCTATAGAGTTAGGAACTGATTTTGTTATTAATTTTTTTATTTAGAGATATCAGGACCACCGCAGTTTGTTAACAATTGAAGAATAACAATAAGGTTCTGTAAGAGATTTGAGAATCAGATAAGAAGGCATATAAAAAGGGTAGAGAAAAGATTATAATCTCATTCATATTCAAACAAGAGTACAGCCTCTCCTATATATACATACATACAAGAAAAGAACAGAAGCAGAATTGATTACCAATGGTAACCAGAATTATAGCCAAGACCTTTAGACTTTTTATATGTATAATACACAAAATAAGGAAGAAAAATATATGCTTAGTTGTTGTTGCCTTAAGTGTTTGAAGCTGAAATGTCTGATCTGTGGTTAGTCTGATTGGTATCTTCTTTACCCTTTCTTAAATTGGAGGAAATGACTGAATGAACTCCAAGTTTGGACCGTAAATTTTGAAAGGGAACTTTAGCTAAC
>CATIWK010143116.1:0-14153 GCA_949634005.1 Mallotus japonicus | reverse complement strand
TGGGTATATTACCTTGGAATGAATTATTGCTCAGTTCAATATGTTGTAAGCGTCGCAGACGACCAATCTCTTGTGGGATTGGGCCATGGAAGCTGTTGTTTTGGAAATCGATGTATTTGAGAAATGATAGATTTCCTATGTCAGGAGTGAGTGAGCCTACCAAGCCTTGGGAGTTTAGGATCAAGGCTACGACCCTGTCCGGATGCCTCCGACCACATGAAACACCATGCCAATCACAGAAATGTAAAGAATCATTCCAAGAATTCAAGACGCCAAATGGATCTCCTTGAATTGATTGTTTGAAAGATATCAAAGCAAGTCGATCAGTTGCATTTTGCAAGCAACTGACCAGGTTGAAAGAGAACAAAAATAAACAGCAACATAAAGCGGGAACATAAAGAGACCAACATTTAATTGCCATAATTTCTTCACCTTGAATTTGGTTAGTTAGTTATGTTTAAGCTGCTACAAATATATATAAAATGCTCAAAACTTGAAATTGTCAAATCCTTGTGCATAGATGATTGAATAAGACATGAAGCATCACCCAAGAAATTACGGTTTGCAAAACTTTCATATCAAAACAAATTAGAAAAGTCTACACCACATATCTCTCAAATTTCACCAAAAAATATGCCAATTATAAAAATTAAAAGCCAACTATTGCCAGGGTGAGAATGGTTTAGGGACCATTTTTCTCTAAGGTGTGGAATTCCAATTTTATTTGATTTTTGAAATTAACTTTCAATTAATTTTTTTTTTTTTGAGAAAACTTTCACTTAATTTTTAAGCTAACTCCGTTGTGCAAATTTATTTGTTCAATTCACCTCTCTAATAATAATAATAATAATAATAATAATAATAATAATAATGAACATTTACTATTTCAGTCAATTCATACTAATTGTACTCAACTTTATCTTAATTTAACAATTAAATAAATTCTGGCTACTTATCTTCTTCCAGTCAACTTTCAAAGCTCACGTCACATGAGCAGGTTAATCCAATGATCGGGATGTATATAAAGTAAATAATTTATTTAACAATTAGATAAATTCTGGTTCATTATCTTCTGAAGGAGTCTAGCCTGCTAATAGCTACAAGTCTAGCAAAATCAGACAACCATAAAAGCCACCTATATATTGCCAGGGAGAGAATGGTTCGGACGTCACCATTACTCTCCAAATAATGCTAATATTTTTTAATATGTATTAATGTATATTTAATTGTAATAATATTTTTAGTTATTATATTATTTTTTAAATTCTAAGCACATGAATTTATATAATATATATTAATACTTTTCAACCTCTTATAAACATTAATATATGTATGAACATGCATTTAAGTTTAAACATATTTTTGGTTATTAATCATGTGAATATATTTTATTTTTAAAATAATTTATTAATTATTTCTCAAAAAAATTATTAATTAGATTGATATACTCTAGTTATTTGAGCCATATTGAGTTTTGGGCTTAGAGTATGTTGAGCCCATCAATTTTAATTTGATTAAAATTAAAAGTCCAAATTAAATAGTAAATGCCCAATTTATGAAAGCTTGGTGATTAAGGAGCTGTGAGAAAATTTTGGAGATGACCGTTCAGACACGACTTGGAGGAAAAGGCATCTGGGAGTTACTTAAATTTATTTTCCTAGAACGGAAAACTCTTGAGTTGAAAAATTTTATTTAGGGAAATAAATTCTACAAGTATAAGAGGACATAGAATGATTGGGGAAAGGATTATCAACTACATCATCAATCTACCAATCATAATCAACACAAATCATTCGACAATTATCATTGTTATCAACTGCCAATCATTAGCAAAATTTTTCCTTTAGCATAGAATTCTCGTTACAGCAAAATTTTCTTGTTACTGCTAAAACAAAAATTGTCTTTCAAGTTTACTTTTAGTTAATATAATTTGTTTCTATTATTTTAAAGCTCAAATTATTATTAAGTCATGTTTTATCTCTTTGAAATCCAAACAAATTGTGGTAAAAGCATTTGGGGATTCACAATTTGTCTGAAAGAAGTCACTAATATTGAGGACCTTAGCTCCTTTGGCATGCTCAAATCCATTTGAAACCAAAAATAACCAACAATCTTGTAGCACGCCCAGTGGGACATGTTTCAACAAGATGAACATATTTGAAAAAGAAATTTTTTAAGTTGGGTTATTGGATCAACAATTCACCTGTAAGAACATGTAGTTTATGGAAACAAATGAATGAATATTTATGCAAAAACATAAAAATTGGTTAATCGGTTTGGCTTTGGTTTTGAAGGTGAAAAACCAGAAAAAACCGAACTTACCGAATATTTATGTATATATTATAAAATATTATATTAAATACTTAATTTTAAGAAAATATGTTTAAGTATTAAAATATAAGCAAAAATCACTTTTCGTTATATTATTAATGAATAAATTTTACAAAAAAATTAAATTAATAAATAAAATATTTAGAAATTATTTTAAGAATAAGATTAATAAACCGATTAACTGAACTAAATCTAATTGGTTCAATTCGTCCTTGTACATATTCAGTTCGGTTTTGGTTTTTTGCTTTGAATATTTTCAATTTTTCAGTTCGATTTGGTTTTAAACGGAAACCGACTGATGCTTACCCCTAATCCTTATAGCATTTCCTTACAAAACATCTTGCCATAAATGCAAAATCTTGTAAGCAAAGTTTCAAAAACTAGAGCAATGGAGAAGGGTAAAGAGATTGTGAAATTGCGAAAATAACAGAGGGGGAGACGAGTGGTGGCAATGGCAATGAAGTGATTACAAATTTAGGGGTAGATAGAAGGAGATGATGCAGCCCTTGAAGGAGGAAGAGAAAGAAGGCTTGTTGATTGGAGTAACAAAGAAGTTCAAGAGATTGAATGACGTGCCTTACAAAAAATTGGGTTTTTTAGGGGTTGACTTGTCAGGAAATAATATGGGTGCTATGAGTTTTTCCTCAATCTTGGGTGGGAGTTGTAACTACCAGATACCTAGTTTGGAACTTGGGTTGTCATAGGATGGTCATATTTGGGTTGTCATAGGAAGGTAACTAGCAAATTCCCATTTATTTTTCATATATTAATAATTATACATTTACATTAAGCCATAGTATAAACATAATTATTGAATAATTGAATAGGAATCTCATATTAAATAATTTTTTATTTTTAAAAATTTAAAATTTTTACTGTCCTCGTGAGTTGCTCAAAATCCCACTTGACTAAAAGCTGATATTTTGGCAGGAGAAATTAAATGGGCAAGAGATTGAATTTTGTGTTATTTTATACTCCCTTCATCCTAAACTAATTGTCTCTTTGTCAAATAAAAAAAATTTCAAACTAATTGTCACTTTTATATATCTAATGCAACATTAATTTTTCTTTCCTATTTTATCCTTATGTTACCTTTATCTTATTCGTTTTGCAAAATTCTATAAGTTTTGAATATATTTAGAGAAAGGTAATTTAGTCTCATTTAGCTATTTTATGAGCCTATTAAATGCTTTATTAATCCAAGTGAAATACCAAAAAGAGACAATTAGTTTGGAATGGAGAGAGTGTATCAATAGATAGTACATGAACAGTAAGTCTTCTAATTTAAAAAAAAAAAAGCTTTTTAATGAATTGTTTCAGCTTTTATTTATTTTTTAAAGGGTAAATCTACGCAGATAAAATCTATCCACATTTTTTAGATAGTATGGATATTTAGATGAACTTAAATGGATATTAAAGGCTACTCATGGAAAACTACAAAAGTGTAATATCAATAATATCCTTTCTAAAAAATTTTGAATGAAGGACTAGCACCATTTATCAGTAACAAATGTGAAAGAATTGATCTACTCCACACACTAATCAAGAAGACTCTTGAGTATAAGAAAAAAAGAGGGAGAGAGGATGAAGAAAAAAAAAAAGAAAAGAAAATTGAAAAGATGATGGTTATGAAGATGATAATTAAACAACGGGAAGAGAAGTAATTTGTAGAGACCTGAGTAAGCAATGCAAGCTGGTTTTCTTTTTCTTTTTTTTTCTTTCTTTTTTTCTTGGTGCAGAATTTTATTATTATGAACAACCGGTGCAGAACTTTGTTAATAAAATAGATTAATTATTTTTAAATTCTTGAAGGATTCTGAGGATTTATACAAGTTGATGTTAGAATTGTATGATCATATTTTTTTCGGTGCTTCTAGGAGCATGAATTTAAAATACGAGAAGTTACCAATAAACCATCAAGATTTTGACCTAAATAACATTTTCTACATACAGAGTTGTTTATTTAAACCAATTTATTGTACTCAACGCTTAAGTCAATTTTGTAGAGCACATCTATTTTGATCTATGAGATTCGAGGCTTGAACCTTCAAAACTGTTTTTTTCTTTTTTTTAAAAAAAAAAGAAAAACTTTTAGAAACCGAACCTAGTGAATTCTCAAACTATTAGATTTAAATTGTAATTGATATTCAAACTAAATTTAACAAAACTGGATACCAACATTTGGAATACACGTACAAGACATCACCCATAACACAAGAGATTACATAGTCGTATGCCTATTAAATATTAAGGCCATTATCAATCCTTTGTGATTTGTGAAAATTGAACCCATTATTTAAGAAGAACGATTTTTCCACCAAGCCAACACCTTAAGGGATATTCACTTTATATAGCATAATCCAAAATTTAGTGTAAATAATAATTTTATGTGATTCAATTATTTTAATGTTATGGTGATGCTAACTCAGAAAAATGTTATGTATAAATGTTCTTTGATGGAGTCAATTGTTGTCCTAAATGACCAGTCCATCCCTTAACCATAAAAACGTTACCTTTATTCAAGCAGAGTTAGGGTTATCGCACAACAAACTATGAACTTTGTGGTTAGATTCATGATCTTACACAAGGTTTTATCCCAATCTTATTGCAAAATGTATTTTGAATAACTATGAAAGATTCTTTGAAAATTATAAGTGATGAGAATCAAATAAAAGTATATAAAAGTATCTCAGCAGCTCTTCCTTCTCCAGGATGATTGATCCTCGACCCGGCTGGGTCTAACCTAGATGGTTATTCAGGTCCACAAAAGAATTTCCTAAAAATATATATATATATATATATATGTACTTCTGTTGCTAAAATACATCTATGAGCATGGACTAATTGACTCTCTACGCTGAAAGTTACATCCAAGAAAACTTGTCCATTGATAACAAGATTAAGGCAATCAAGAGACAAAGATATATCTTAAGAAGTCTTCAAGGGTCATCTTTCTTTCTTTAACCAAAAAATTGAAAAAAAAAAAAATTATGTTGTTGTTTTCTTTATTAGGGTTGTTGCTGTAATTATTATTTATTATTTGCTGTAATTGGGATGTGTGGTTCACTCTCCAAAAATTGGTGTAAATTGCCAAAATTTCTTTCTTTTATAGAAAAATTCATATTAATCTTTTCAATTATACTAGAAAAAAAAATTTAGATAGATTCTATCCATTTAGCAATGCCCTTTTTTAAACAATGTAAGAGAATTTCAGTATTTATAGTGTTAGAAATTAAACCTACGATGTCTTTATCATTTTGAAAAAAGTATTTGGTACTTGATTACTGAACTTTCACTTTTGTTTGAGTCTTGTTTAACTAAACCAGAGGATATTGGACAACAAGTTGAATTAAATTGAAGTTTGATAATGGGAGAAGCACAATTTTTAATCATTTTTTGTCCGGTCTTTGTTTTTTGAATAATCCTTTTTTGAATCTTAATATGATTAAGAAAAATTTTAGTAGATTAGAGAGGTAGATAGTTGCTTGTCCATTGGAGTTCTTGGCACAGTTTATAAATTTATCAAGAAAATTTTAAGAAAATTGATTTCATCTGTTCGAAGGTTTTAACTGGAATCACCATATAATTGCAAGCAGTCCTTCATTCTTGCTTCAATTTACCCTGTAGATAAATCATACGCAATAGATTTATACTTTTCATTTATATGTGGCTTTTCTATCAAATTTTGGATAATTTTAGCATTTTGATTGTTTATTGTTCAACTTTTCTTTTTGATGTTTAAGTTTAGTGTTTAGTGTTGGTATTATTCTTGGTATATTAGGTGGTTATTGTGCATGTTAGAGTATATTTTTCTATGTAATGACCTTTCATACCTTATTTTAGTGATAATATTTTCTTTCTCTTTGAAAAAAAAAAAAACCCAACTAAAAGAAAGCACACACATTTTTTTTTTAAAAAATTTTATAGCTAGGCTAGCTACAAGCAAAATCGTTTATCAGACCATTAAAAATCATGCCACTTAGGTAGCATGATGAAAAAATATAAACTAGACGCACTTCACAACTTAGCTACAAACATTAAAATTCCACACTACAATTACAAACTACTTGGTCCTCCAATCTAATAATAAGCATTTCTTGACATTTAGTTATTTATTTGTCTATTCTTCTGCAAAGAGCTTTTGATCTTCTACAATTCACATATTGCATCTTTTATCTCCATTCTGTCTCTGGGCTGCTCCATTGAACAAGCAATTCCAATTCTCAGTGCAGAGACGATGCAATCCTTGAATCTCCCTTTTTCAACTTCAGATAGAATTCTTGGATCCACAATATCCATCACTCTATTAGGCAAACATCTCTCAACAAAAGTGTGAAGATTTAAATCATCTTTAAAATGTTCATCTGTTGGTTTTGTTCCTGTAAACATCTCTAATAGCAGAATTCCATAGCTATAAACATCTCCGTTTGTAGAAAATGTGTCGCCCATGCCGTACTCTATGATTATACACGATATTGATTAGAATTGTTAAAAGATGTATAAGAAAGATAGTATGTAATTTTAAAGGTCAATTGGTATATAAAATCTCAACGTTCTGTGACTTTTGTAAATTTGTTCCAATTTTTTTACTTTGACAAAAAATTCCCAATTTAACAAATCTTGCAATTTTAGTATAATTTTCACTTTAATGAAAAAAAATAAAGAAGCCTATGCGACCATTTTTTTAAATTAATTTGGATCAAATTGCATATTTGTGAATAAGATTGCAAATATTAACCAAATATGATATTTTTGTAAAGTTTTAAAGGTTAGAATAAATGTACAATAAGTTGTAAACATTGTAATGTTTAATATCAATACATAAATTTCAAAACATGTTTCAAGTTTCTATCTTCCAAAAAAAAAAAAAAAAAAAGAACATGTTTCAAGTACTAGGCCAAAGATCTCACCTAAAACAGCAAAACAAATGTCTATGCATTTCTCAAAAAATGTTTAATTAACTAATTTTGCAAATAAATCAAAATTAATAGAAAAACATACTATGTAACTACCTTAAAAATAAATCAACTCAGATCCCACATGAGTAATTTTTTAAGTTTAAACAAAATACATATTATGGTAAAAGTGCAAATTACTAATCGAAATAGTACATCTATTAAATTTTAACAGGTTGAAATAAATTTATAAAAATGGCAAATATTATAATTTTTAGTATCTATAATAGAAAGAAACAAGTGTAAATTGAAGTGGTGATAATAATTCTGCTGCTAAAAAAAATAATTTAATGTCACATACCACAGGAAAGTATACAGAATATAAATAAATTATTTATTTATTAATTAATTCAAAAAGAAAATGTACCTGGAGCAGCATAGCCAATAGATCCCTTGAATGCTCTAGAGGTACTTTGATGCTGTTGAATCTCACTAGAAGTTGAGATAATCTTAGCCAAGCCGAAATCTCCAATGTGGGCTGTCATATCCTCATCCAAAAGCACGTTACTTGGCTTTAGATCACCATGCACAATTGTTGATGAGCTACCATTATGAAGATACTCAATGGCAGCAGCAACATCAGTCGCAATATTCAACCTCTGCATTACTTTCAGACTTGTTGATTCTGTTTGTTGTCCATCTTCCCCTCCATTGCTTGTATGCAACCATTTCTCCAGACTTCCATTTGTCATGAATTCGTATATCAGAGCCTTGAAATCATTGCCCTGAAAGTCAATGCTCGAGCAGACATTCAGTAGCTTCAAGAGATTCCTGTGCCGAATGCTTCTAAGAGCTTCGCATTCTGACATGAAACTACTTGAAGCTCCTCTTTGTTGCAAGTTTAGCACTTTCACTGCAACCTGCATCCCTGATTCTTCAAGGATTCCTTTAAAAACAGAGCCATAGCCACCAACACCAATTATATTAGCCATGGAGAATCCATCGGTGGCTTTGAAGAGTTCTGCATAGGAAATTCTCAGAAACTGGTGCTCAGGTGATGGCATCGAAATGTTCTTTTTTCTGGATATTGTTTTAAAACGCCAGAAAATTAAGAAGAAAGCCAACACAACCAACAAAATCATAGCCGTCGCCAGGATTTTTACTTTTAGTGCAGAGGAGATGTTCTTCTTGGAGTTCTGGGAGACGCAAGATGGAAGCTTCAATTGACTAATGCCTCCACAGAGTCCGTTGTTACCCAATAATGGAATCGCACTTTCATTTAGAAACACCCCACGCTTTGGAACCTTGCCTTGAAGCTGATTAAAAGAAAGATTCAAGTACTTCAACCCTTTGAGATCAGCTAGAGATTCTGGAATCAACCCTGACAAATTGTTGCTTGAAATATCCAACTCTGCCAAACCTTGTAAAGAACTTAACTCCATAGGTATCTGTCCTTCAAATGAATTACCTTGAAGGTACAACTCTTCTAATATTGAACACTTGCCAATAGAGATCGGAATGATATCAGATAATCTGTTGTAAGATAAATCCAAGTTTACTAAATTTTTCAGGAAACCAACTTCTGATGGAACAGGCCCTGAAAGTTGATTAGCAGATAAATCCACTAAAATTGCAAGAGAGGGAAGGCCAATAACTTCTTTGGGTATGGAACCAGCAAGGCTATTATGAGAGAGATCCAACTGGATCAAATTATGACAAGAACCAAGACTTGGAGGTATGCTTCCATTTAGACGGTTGAATTCCATTTTGAGATTACTCAACATAGTGGAATTTCCAAATGAAGATGGCATAGTTCCTGTGAACATGTTCATATTCAAAAATAAATATCGCAGCTGTTGGAATTTTTCAAAATTAATATGAACGGGCCCTGTGAGATAATTGTAATCCAACCGCAGTTCCTGCAAATTAACAAGGTTTTCAATACCCATGGGTAATACACCTTCCAGCTAATTATCGGACAGCTCTAAAAACTGCAACAGATTAGAGAGGTTGGCAATGGACATGGGTATAGAACCCCTGAGAAAATTAGAAGCTACATTGATGCCTTTTAAATTGGAGCAATTAGTTAGAGAATCAATGAAACTCAAGTCATCTTCTAGTTGATTATCGTTAAATTCTACAAGTAGAAGATATGGTAGCTTTCCCAAATCTCTTGGAATCAACCCAGTGAAATGGTTGGAAGTAAAAGCAACCTGTTGAAGCTTGGAAGCATTCGACAACGACATTGCGATATGACTAGAAAAGTTGTTGTATGCAAGTATAAGGTTGGTCATCTCAGTAAGAGTGAGGCCTATATCAGAGGGGATGCGGCCTTCCAGACTGTTAAATTCCACGGCGAAATATTCAATGGTAGAGATGTTGAAGAAGCCAATAGGAATCTCGCCAATTAAAAAATTCTCTCTAACTACAAAAAATTGTAGGTTATTGAGCCTAGAGATTTCCTCTGGAATATGTCCCTGCAAGCCATTTCCCCCAAGGGAGCATAACTCAAGAGAAGAGAGATTCCCAATGGAAGAAGGAATAGTTCCTATGAGTTTATTTTTATGCAAGCCCAGAGCTCTAAGCTTAAGCAAGGAACCAAGGTCGAAAGGTATGTTCCCCGTGAGCTTGTTGTCAATGAGATTGAGGTATACATGGTTTGAACAACAGGATAAGTTGGTGGGTTTATTACCTTGGAATGAGTTGTTGCTCAGTTCAATATGTAGTAAGCGTCGCAAATGACCAATCTCTTGTGGGATTGGGCCATGGAAGCTATTGTTTTGGAAATCGATGTATATGAGAAATGATAGATTTCCTATGTGAGGAGAGAGTGAGCCTACCAAGCCATGGGAGTTTAGGATCAAGGCTACGACCCTGTCCGGATGCCTCCGGCCACATGAAACACCATGCCAATCACAGAAATGTAAAGAATCATTCCAAGAATTCAAGACGCCAAATGGATCTCCTTGAATTGATTGTTTGAAAGATATCAAAGCAAGTCGATCAGTCGCATTTTGCAAGCAAATGACCAGGTTGAAAGAGAACAAAAATAAACAGCAGCAGAAGGCAGGAATGTAAAGAGAGCAACGTTTAATGGCCATAATTTCTATATAGAAATTGTCAAATCCGGTGTCGAGATTTCTCCAAAACTAGACGGTGTGCATAAATGATTGAATAAGACATGAAGCATCACCCAAAGAAGCTTGAAAGCAAAACTTTTCATATCAAAACAAATTAGAAAAGTCTACACCATTTATCTTTCAAGATTTCACCAAACTTGTCCTGATTTGACTTGCTTTCTATCTTGTTTTGATCTTTTCAGAAACCATAACTTTCTTTTGCTTTCAACATTTTCCCAAACTAGACGTTGTGCATAAATGCTACACGACATGAAGCATCATCCAAGAAGCTTCAAAAGCATAAGGATGGTATGATTTGCGAGACTTTTATATCAAAACAAATTAATTAGAAAAGTCTACATCATACATCTCTCAAAATCTCCAAAAATTCCTTTCTAACTTACGTTAATTTGAAAGCTTCACCACATTAATTATTCCTTTGGACATGAATTAATAATGCAAAGAAGCTGCTAGTAGCTTAGTAACCATAGAAGCCAGCCACATAGTCGTTTAGTAACCATTTCCACTGTGCAGTTAATTTATTTGACATTCCTATTAATTAAAAAAATATTTAATTTAATGATTAGATAAAAAATATTAATTCAAAGCTCAATTAGCTGACGTCTTTGGTGTATATATAATATATGTATGTATTACAAATCAGCGCATAGGTTTTTTTTTTTTTTTTTCATTACCCAAAACAATCTAGATCCTCCACTTTCGTTAATCAATGATTTTTTTAGTTTTCCTTTTTCTTTGGAAAAAACTCATTTTATAGTCCCTTAACTGTTCAGATTTTTATATTGAGTCCTTATATATTTATTTGAAAACATTAAAACCATATTTCTTTTATTTTTTTATACATTAAATTCTTCCGTTAGAATTTCTTGAGTTTCTCTATTTTAACACTATATCTAATTAAATTTTTAGAAAATATATAATTGAACCACTATATTTTTAAATTATACTAATTAAGTTCTTATAATTTCCATTTTTAGCCACTTAAATTCTTATTTTAAAATTTTAAACTAAAGTATTGAAATCTTAACAATTCTTGCAGCATATTCTTATCTTCTTAAAATATTGGTAATCTATTTCTAATAAATTTTTATTAATAAAAAATGTATATAATGTTCAAAAAACGTAAATAAAAATTTAGTTTAAATATATATGAAAATTTTTTTTTCATTTATTTTGATTCAAAAATATTTTAACTAGTCATTAGCATTTGTATACCTTATTAAGAGATTTGTGATTTCACTAATTTAGAATTCTAATTAATATGATTAATGCAACTTTGCAATATATGATAAATTTAAATTTTACATCCTCATTAATTTAAATATAAAAATTTCAATAAATAAAAATTATACTAACCAAAATAAAATTTCTTATTAAGCAAATAATTTATGATTAATGCATTCCTAAAGCTACAATAATTCATGCGTATAATTAAGACATAAATGCTTTAATATTTCAAATTTTAACCAAACTAAAAGTTTTAATTTATAACTAAATGACTTACATGTAAATTAGATAAAAAATAATGAAAAATATATAGTTGTTTGAATTCTAAATAATTTTATTCGAGTTAAAAAAAGAATAGTTAAATCACAAATCTATTAATTAAGTATATAAATGCTAATGACTAATTAAAATATTTTTGAATCATAGATGAATATATATATATATATATATATATATATATATATATATATATATATATATATATATATATATTATTGAAATATTTTTGAGGATTATACATATTTCTTTACTAATAGAAATTTATTAGAAATTAATGACCTAAATTTTTACTAGATAAGAAAAAATCAATGAATATTTATTTTAAAATTATAATAATTTAGTTAAAAAATTAAAAGTGATAATTTGATTTTCTACAAATAAAAATTAAGGATTTAATTACTATAATTTATAAATACGTATTTGATTACATATCTTGTAATAACTTAATTAGATATAATGTTAAAATATATAAACTAAATTTTAAGTGAATTATTTATTGTATAAAAAAAATAAAAGAATAAGGATTCAATGAAGAAAAAAATATGAATATAAATATAAATATAAATATCCAACATCTATAATAATTATATAAGGACTCAATAAAAAAAAATAGTTGAAGGATTATGAAATGAGTTTTTCTTTTTCTTTTTTAACTTTTTGCTAAACAAATTAAAAAAAAAATCAATTTGCATAAACTTAGCATCAGTGTAAAAAAAAAAAATTCTCAAAGAAGAAGTGAAATGTAAGAGTATGTTCACAAGACTGACTCAAGTAATTTTCATTAAATGTATCTAAATTTTTAATCAGGTCACATAATGATTTATCATTTAAAATTTTTCTATTTTTAAATTTTAGTCTCACAAGAATTTTTAATCTCATTTTCTGGTTAGATTACAAAAGATCTATGTGGGCATTCTATAAATGTGTATTATAAATTTCATAAATTTTTTATAAGTTTACATCTCATTTTAATGGGACATGACATGGAATCAACATCACATATTTGCTCATTATTTTTCATCCTTTAATTTCTCAAAAATTAATTTTTTTATTTTTTTTATTCTTCTTTAATATATTTTTTCAAAAGAAAAATATCCTTGATTCAAAATATATATATATATATATATATATATATATATATATATATATATATATATATATATCCTCCACGAACAAAAACTACTTTTTCTTTTTTCCTCCTCTCCCCACCGTTTTTTTCTCTCTCCGCAACATGAACTCCTGCCATTTTCCTAGCCTCGCCGCCACCACCCCTAGACCTTTGTGAATATTTATAACATAAAGGGTAAAATTGATATTTTTAAAATGTTATATTAGCACCTTTTATTTAATTTTGATCAAATAACTATTTGTGTTAAAAATAAAATTATCAACAATTAATGAAAGAAAGTGAAACATTTTTATTAAAATTAAAAAGTTCAAATAAAATTGTAAATGACTACAAACATTTGGATTATTCTTGCCAATGGGTCTAAATTTTATGTTTTTTTACCCGTCAGTAAATGAGTTTAATAAGCTTTTTAGAATTAAAATTAAAGGTTAAAAAGTTCCAAATTACGTACTCCATTTGTACCTTAGTGACTCAGATGATGGACATACCTTTTCTTTCAAAAGTATTCTGAGTTTTATTTGATTTTTGGAATTAACTTTCACTTAATTTACAAGCAGAGGGCTATTTTCGTTGTGTAGCAAATTAGTGAATAGTTTATTTGATCTTCCCATTAATTAAAAAAAAAAAGCTTAATTGTGTACAAAATTGATATTTTGAACTTTTCGCAAATTTAGCTCTTTTCTTTTTCTTTTAGAATTTTAAGATAAATGTCCCAATATGAACACAATGCTCCACACTAGAAAATTGTCGACATTTTCCCAAACTAGACGTTGTACATAATTGATTGAATAAGACGTGACGCGAAGCATCACCCAAACAAAGTCTTAAGTCTACACCACTACCACATAATTAAAACTCTTTTTTTTTTTCTTTTTTTTTCAAGTTTTTTTTTAACTTATCCTTTTTTTTTCAAGTTTTTTTTTTTTTTTGGGACAACTAAGATAATATTAGATTAAACAGGAGAAATACAATCCAAATATCTTTGTAGAAGAGATTGAAGTTGAGAGTGGCCATTGAAAGTGTTATCTAACATCATTAAAGAACCTTGATTCCTAGCTAACCAATCTGCAACTTGGTTTGCTGTTCTAGGAACGAAAATAACAGTAACATTAGAGTTGTTGGCTAGAATAGTTCTAACATCTTCAATAACAG
>CATIWK010143105.1:0-14927 GCA_949634005.1 Mallotus japonicus | reverse complement strand
TAATAAAAAAAAAACCAGCATCTACAACAATTTTAAGCGAAAAGTTCATTATTTTGCTTAAACATTAAAACTTACCTGAATTCTCACAAACAACATTATCATCAAACATCCGATCATCCATTTGAAAACTTCAACAAAAATAATCTCGCGAAGGAAAGAAGAACAGAAGATCGAACGCAAATATCGAATGCAACAGCTGCGCGAATTCAAAAAGAAAAAGAAGAAGAACAAAAATCTCTAGACAAATCTCACGAAAGAAGAAGAAGAAGAAGAAGAATCTCGCGAAAGAAGAAGAAGAAGAAGAAGAAGAAGAAGAAGAAGAAGAAGAAGAAGAATCTCTCGAAAGAAGAAGAAGAAGAAAAAAGAAGAGTTTCAAAAGAGAAAAACTCTTAAACAGAAAGAAATAAACAAGAAGAACAGTTAACAGTCGTTAACTAGAAAACATCAATAAAATAAAATAAAATAAAGCATGCGATTATTCATTACACACGTGTAATGGACCCCTAATCCATCTTGCAATATGGACAGGGGTCCATGATATAATTTGCGGACGACAATAGCAGCTACGGCTGGAAAGAGTAAAGCCAGGCGACAGTAGCAGCAGCGCCTTGATGATGAATGCCTCCATACCAATTAACTTGCTGGTTTTGTTGGGATCGTGGGTTAATGAAGATGACAGAGTCCAGATCAAGCAGTACCAGCATCAAGCGAAGAAACCAGAAGCAGATAAACCACTGGACTAAGTTGAATGACTCCTGGGGATAACGATCATCTTCTATAACAGCAACAAAAGCCTTTTTGGAAGCAAAACACCTGCGTTGTTGAGGCGATCCAAATCCCAGTGGATATAGAGCTTCAGCACGAGATGAAGCCTCAGCAAGCAGACACACCTTCACAAGAACAAAAAAACAGTGGAAGGCCTGAAGGCTTAACCGACTGTACCAAAACAGCAGCAAAACGGCAGCAGCAGCTGCAGCACCCTGGTAGATCTCCACCAGACAGACAAAGTAGAGGAAACATGCCTTGCACCAAAATACTAACAAAACCACACAACTATAGATAAACATCTTATTAAGAAATAAAAGCATAAACAGAAAAGGAAAAGGAGCAGGGGTAAACCCCCAAGTGAAACCGAAATTATCAAACCAGTGGCACTGTAGCAGAGATAAAATTTCACCCTAGCATGCTAAAGGAGTATCTATTCTAGATACATTTTCTTCTAATATTATCTTTTTAGAGTTTGAAACTTTGCATGTAGCTTTGGGTAGCCTTTGGCTGAAAAACTCATAAATATTTAGTTGTTGGTTGTAACTTGATGCGGAGCAGCAACCAACTTGCAGAACAAGAAAATATAATTTATTTTAATTATTTTATTATTATTATTATTATTATTATTATTATTATTATTAGGATTTGATTTTTATTCCTATTTTAGCATTGATTTGAATTTTCCTTTTCTAGCTAGGATTTTATTTTCCTACCTTTGTCAGAATTGTCTTGATTTTATTTCCTAATTAAAATTAGGGTTGGTGGGTTTGTGCCACCCTATAAATATGTAAGCCTTAGGACTATTAGGGTTAGCTTTTGTTGAATTGATAATAGAATTTCTATTTTTCTCCAAATTTCGGTATTCAATTGGAATCAACGAATATTTTATGCCTATTTCCTGGCATTCTTTGTGAATCAACAAGTTGTAGATGCCTATTTCCTGGCAATTGTGCGCAATTCAATAGGATTTAGAGGATTGCTTGATGGTGCTGCCAAGCAAGACACGGATCCATGGCAAGGCTGGTGATTTTGTGACAGGTTTGCAGGATGTTCATAGGGCTGTTTTTGAAAACCTGTCTGCTGCTAACTCTAAATACAAGCAGATTGCAGATCAGAAACACAGGCATTTGGAGTTCGCAGTGGGCGATTTTGTGTGGGCAGTATTAACTAAAGACCGCTTTCCAGTTGGGGAGTACAACAAGCTGTCTGCAAAGAAGATTGGTCCAATTGAGGTTGTAGAAGATTGCTAGACAGTAATCGTGCGCGATTCAACGTTTAGTGATAATTTATCCTTTTAATTGAGGCTTCCGCTACATCAATTACCCACCAAGCAAACACCAGTAATGGTATGACACCGCCAACAAAATGAAGTCCAGTTACTCAACGCTCTTCAACGCTACTCAACTGATCATTCTTTTCTTCTCAATCATCATCAATTTCCATCAGTTGCAAGAAGCTAATGCTTCAGCTGCTGGAAACGAAACCGATCGACTTGCTTTGCTTAAGTTTAAACAAGCCATCACATGTGATCCATTTGGAGTGCTTAACTCATGGAATGATTCTATCCTATTTTGCAACTGGTACGGAATCACATGCAGTCACCGCCATCGCAGAGTTGCATCTTTGGTCTTGACAGGCCATAAGTTGATGGGAACCGTACTACCACACATTGGCAACTTAAGTTTCCTTAAAGTCCTTGACCTCTACAACAACAGTTTCAGTGGCCAAATTCCACCCTAAGTCGGCAATCTACATCGTCTGCAACATTTAGGCCTCCACAATAATGTAATGTTGGAGAGTGAAATTCCTGCAAACTTGAGCCGCTGTTCGAAACTCAGGTCAATCATCTTACAGTACAACAATTTGAGTGGAAAAATCCCATCCGAACTCGGCAATTTAGCAAAACTTGAAATCCTAGGACTGGGATCGAACAAGCTGACAGGATAAATTCCAGTTTCTCTTGCCAACCTTAGATCGCTTGTCTTCTTTTCAGTAGGAGGGAACAATTTAGTAAGCAATATTCCGAATGAATTCGGCAGGCAAACAAGTTTAGAATTTTTTTCTGTCTCAACCAATCATCTATCTGGTAACATCTCTTCATCTCTTTTAAACATTTCCTCTGTCAAGACCTTTTCATTTACAATGAACCAACTCCATAGAACTCTGCCAGAGAACATGGGCCTTGCTCTCCCAAATCTGCAAAGATTTGTGGTTGGTAATAATAATTTGTCAGGGACGATTCCTGAATCATTGTCTAATGCTTCTCAATTGCAAGTGCTAGGTCTTAGATCGAATCAATTTACAGGGCAAATTCCAAGCAATCTTGGCAATCTAAAGAGTCTACAACGGTTAGAACTTGGCTCCAATCATTTAGGTAGTTCCTCTACAAACGACTAGCTTTTCTTGAAAAATAGTACCAACCTGGTAATGCTGGATTTGGCAGACAACAATTTTGGTAGTGTTTTGCCTGCTTCCATAGGAAATTTGTCAACTAAATTGACCAAATTAGATTACAACCTTCTCACAGGCACCATTCCACCCATTTTTGAGAAGTTACAAAAACTACAAGCATTGTCCTTTGAGTCAAACCGTTTGTTGGGTTCAATTCCGTCCTCCATAGCTAATCTTACTCAGTTAGTTTTTTCTCTCCTTGTCACAAAAAAAATTA
Source organism: Mallotus japonicus (assembly GCA_949634005.1). Classification (NCBI taxonomy): domain Eukaryota; kingdom Viridiplantae; phylum Streptophyta; class Magnoliopsida; order Malpighiales; family Euphorbiaceae; genus Mallotus; species Mallotus japonicus. Next base: position 11,491 of record CATIWK010143105.1, on the reverse strand, counting down.
AAGGGAAGCATCCCCACTGGCATTTCCAACTGCAAGAATTTGCAGACATTTGACATATCTGATAATCTTCTTAATGGAAGTATACCAGACAAGCTGCCAGGACTTTCTACCTTAGATTATGTTAACTTATCCCATAACTCATTCACAGGTAGTCTGCCTATGGAGCTAGGGAAGCTGACAACTTTGAACACACTGGATGTTTCCGGAAACAGGCTTTCAGGAGACATTCCTAATGTGCTTGGCGGTTACTCGAGCTTGGAATAGTTATACATGCAAAAAAAATTCTTTCTAGGGATCCATCCCTTCAGCTTTTGCTTCTCTGAGAGGCCTTCAGAAATTGGATCTCTCAAGAAACAATCTCACTGGAGCAATCCCACAATATCTGCAGAACCTTCCATTTCTATTATGTTTGAATCTTTCTTTCAACGATCTTGACGGTGAGATTCCAATAAGAGGAGTCTTCAGAAATGCAAGTGCATTGTCCATGGTCGGCAACAATAAGCTTTTGTGGAGGTGTGCTACAACTCCATCTGCCAAAATGTCAGTCCAACATGATAAAGCACAAGAACCATGCCACAAAGCTAGCAGTCATAATCACCTGCACGATCCTGTTCGTGTTTTTGCTCTTCTTATTCTTTCTTTTTGCTTTAAGGAAAAGAAAACTGAAAAGGAATTCTAGTGCTTCACCCTTAGTGAAGGACTACCCTTTAAAGGTTTCATATTGGGATCTTTATCAGATAACAAATGGATTCTCTTCCAACTGTTTATTAGGATCCGGTGGCTTTGGTGCTATTTATAAAGGATTTCTCAATCAAGCAGGAAAACTAGTAGCTATTAAGGTTCTCAAACTCGAAGAAAAGGGTGCTTCCAAGAGTTTCATTGCAGAATGCAAAGCACTCAGGAACGTTCGACATCGGAATCTTGTTAAGCTGAAGGGTGTCCTTCAGCAAAAATAAATCCCATCTGGTGTCTCTCCACGGCGAATCTCCATATGGTCTCCTTTAATTGACAAGATCAAGCAAAAATTAAGCTTTTGGAAAGGCAGAATGCTTTCACAGGCAGGTCGGCTCGCTCTAATCAAATACACTATTGCTTCTATGCCTGTTTATTATTTCTCCATTTTTCAAGCTCCATCAGCTGTTATTAACTCAATTAATCATCATATTGCTGATTTTTTCTGGAGTGGCGGCTCTAGCAATTGTAGGTGGCACCGTGTTCGTTGGTCAACTCTATCTTTGCCCCGCAGAGCTGGTGGTCTAGGCATTGTAGACTTAGCTCTTTATAACAAGGCTCTTTTATTCAAATGGTTATGGCGGCTTCATGAAGATGAAGATTCCTTATGGAGTCAAACAATCAAATTCAAATACTCTGCTACTAGAGCTGATCTAGTCTCAACTTCTAATTCTACCCCTTCTTCCACTATATGGAGCTCCATCTCTCAAGGTGTTTCGGGTAGCACAGCCACTTCTCTTATTGTTCTTGATTGTTTCTCATTCAAAATTGGTGAAGGTAACTCTGTTCTTTTTTGGACGGACAATTGGTGTGGCAATTCCTCATTAGCTTTGTTATTTCCAGCTCTAGCTAAGTTATATACACTCCCTTATGCTTTTGTGGAGGATATGGGGTCTTGGGTGCACGGTCTTTGGACTTGGAAGCTCTCTTGGGTACTCCCTTTAACTACAGATGAAGTTTCTATGGCTAACTCTTTGTTGCTTGTGATTCGCCAAGCTAATTTAGTGCAAGGAACTCCAGATCAATTAGTTTAGCGTTCGGCTGATCGCTTGGGTTTCTCAGTTCAGAATTTGTATCTTGCCTTTGTGCAAAGACTCCGTTTAGCTGATACCATCATCTTACCTAACGTGTGGCTCAATTTGGTCCCAGCAAAAGTTGAACTTTTCTTTTGGTCTGCCATTTTGAATCGATTACCTACCAGGGATCGTCTTTTTGACTTGAACTTGTGCCCCATCTCTCAAAATCATTACCCCTTTTGTCGGAATTTCAGAGAAGATGCTGATCATTTACTACTCCAGTGCGTCTTTGCCCAAAAGATATGGAATTTTTTCTTGAATTGGTGGGGAGTCTCTTCAGCAATGCCAAATCATCTAATTTTATTTTTTCAGCAGTGGCAACTTCTTGTACAAGGAAGATTTCAGCAAAGGTTTTGGACTTCCCTTTTCTATGCCATCAGCTGGTCCATTTGGCTACATCGCAACGAAGTAACTTTCTCTGCTGTCACTCCATCCTTCACGCGTTTGCAGAAGCTCATTTTTCTCAGGATAGCATCTTGGATGGCAGCAACTACTCCTCACTTCACGTACACAGCAACTGATTTACTTTCCTCTCCAATTGCTATTCAATGTTGGTCCAATAAGCATCGACGGCGAAGCTGACAGCCCCTCTTCTTTTCTGTTTTTCAGTTTCAACTCTTCTTTAGGCTGTTGTTCTCTTGTTTGTTTTCTTTGGGTTCTATTGCTGGTTTGTTTTGGTTTTCTGTATTTTTTCTTTCGCTGGTTTTCTTGCTTGTTTCTCCTTCCTGTTTTGTTTGTCTCTTAGTTCTAGGGAGGGGTTTTTTCATCACTTGGGATCTTCCCAAGTGGTTTTTCCCCTCATCCCATTAATTAATAAAACATTTATCTATTTATCAAAAAAAAATGAATTCAAAGCTCTAATTTTTAGTTCATGGAGAATGGAAGCCTAGAGAAGTGGTTGCATCAAGCTAATGATGATAACAACAATGAAACAAGAAGCTTGAATTTCCTTCAGAGGTTGGATATTGCAATCAATGTGGCATCTGCAATGCATTATCTCCATGACCTTTGTGAAAGTGCAATTATTCATTGTGACTTGAAGCCAAGCAATATTCTCCTTGATGACAACATGGTCGCGCATGTAAGTGATTTTGGCTTGTCTAAACTCTTCCTGACAACCAGCGATGCATCTCAGAGTCAAACAAGCTGAACTGGAATGAAGGTGACTATCGGCTACGCTCCACCAGGTAACAACTATTCTAAACTCTTCTCAGTGGCCTTTAAGCTTTTTACATTTTAACAGGCCAAATTGTGTTTTGTGCAGAGTATGGAATGGGAAGAGTGGCATCAAAGGAGGGAGATGTTTATAGTTTTGGAATCCTCATGTTAGAGGTGTTCTCAGGAAGAAGACCAACAGATGAAATGTTTAAAAATGGTTTAAATCTCCACATCTTTGTGAAGAATGCATTACCAGAAAGACTTGCGCAGATTATGGATCCAACTCTTGCAGCATCTGAAGGAACAAATAACCAAAGGCGCTTAAGCCGGATGAGCGCAAAGAGGGAAGAATGCTTGATTGCAGTGTTTAGAGTTGGAATAGCATGTACGAATGAGCTGCCAAAAGACAAAATGAATATCTGGGATGTTGCTAAAGAACTGCATTTGATCAAAAGTACTCTTACTGGAGTTCGGATATATGGATAAAGAACATGAATTCCTCAAACCGATCAATAACAGGTAAGTGTTCTTTTTCTTTTTTCTTTTTTGCCTTTCAAGATGGTGACATAAATCTGCCTAACTTTACTGATTAATTTTTTAAGTGAATTCAGGAGAAGGAGGCTCTTGCAGGGATGGCAGAGCTAGGCAAAATGTTTCTCTTGTTGGTGTCTGTCTGTTCTTTGGAACAAAATAATAGCATCTATGTGTAAAAATAGGCAAAAATATGTACGACATTGCTGCTTTAATTCCTCTTTGTACGGCCGTGCTTATAAGATGTAAATCATCAAGAGTTAGATTCTTAAAGTTGGCTGTTAATGCAATATGGTTGTCGTTATTAATCCTGTAATAGTTAATGCGTCAGTGTTAGAGTTAGTATATATGAGGGGGAAAACGAATCGAATGTAGAATATGTGGAGACTAATTTGAAACAAACAAACTTTTATTATATCAAAAAGATTTTAGTACAAGAGTACATACTCACACACTAATATTCTCACAATCACTCAAGACACTTTCTCATATAAACGTACCCACAACAACTTTCCCACATGACACTCTCACACACATCTCTTACTTGACACACACATACACATATCACACACACATCTCATTTACAAATGAGGATGGATATATTTATAGGTGAGGGTTGGGTACTATTCCCATCTCCTCACTTACACCTCCTTACACCTCCTTAAGGGTTAAGCATAAGTTGTCAAATTCAACTTGGATACAACTTGTGACAACCAATGCTAAGTTGTCAAAACCAACTCAAAAACAACTTGCAAGTAACCAAAACAAAATTGATTTTGGCCACTAAAAATTCAAAGTCAAGTTGGCCACTTCTTTTAAAGTACTAATCTTCCAGAAGGATGTAGGGTTGGTGATGATTTTTTCACATCGAACGCTGGTCTCCATCTCTTAAGCCCATGCAGGATGCCATTGCACTAGATAGGTGTAATGACATAAACAATTTAAATATTTTATTAATAATTTAATTAAAAATAAATAAAAAAAGAAAAATAAAAAAATAAAAAAATAATAATAAATTCCTTCCTCCAAAAAAATTATAATTTTCCCAAAAAGAAAGGCTTAGGAAGGGTTAGGCCCTTAAGCTCCTGCTATTGAGAGGAATGGATGTACCAGACCATGCTCAACGTAAATTTGAAAAAAAAAAGTACAAATGAAAAAGACAAACTAACACACAATATTTTTGAAAATATTTAGGTCAAATGGGGTGAAGGGTGTAATTTTCCCAAGAAATTTTCTGATTAATCTGGTCCTGCAACCATGGCTCCACAAAGAATATTTGGGTCCTGATCAATTCTGATGTAGAAAAAGAAATGCAGGATTTTTTTTTTTTTTATAGAAATGCAGGATTACATGGTCAATGTAACACCTTATAAACCGGATCAATTCTGATGTAGAAAAAGAAATGCAGGATTTTTTTTTTTATAGAAATGCAGGATTACATGGTCAATGTAACACCTTATAAACCGGATCAATTCTGATGTTTTCCTACAGAAACTTGACAGGAAACAAGCTCAGAGGTACAATTCCAGTTAGCCTCTTTGAAAGATCACGACAAGGTTCCCTATTGCTAAGGTACGATTTCCATGGATCACATTAGTCATGTTCTTAAAGAAGGATGAAAGAAATTTGAATAGAACATAGCTAACTTAATTTCCATTTATAACAGTAGTACAAGTTCAAAACTTACATTTGTTGTCTATTTTTAATCAATTTAAGTGTTAGCGAAATCTAGAACTCTGTCCGTCAGTTTCATTCAAGAAAAAAAAAATACTAGTGTTCCAGTGGTGGCATCAGTTGCTGCATTTTTCACCTTAGCATCTGCATTGGTAGTCTTCTTAGTATGTCGCCGAGTAGCTCATCTTCCTAGGATTATCTCCTGTAGAAGTATACAATGAAGGTAATCAGGTGTAGCATAAATTTACTTGTCAGATAGAATTAGATAATTTTTTTTTTTTAACATAAAAAACGGAGACAAAGTCTCAAAACTTAGCAGTTAATGAATCTAGCGAAACATATTCCTCGAACATCATCTAAGAGACCACTAGTCACATCCGTTAGTTCATGTCCAAGAGAGAAATCTCCAGCATAGGAAGCCAACCAATCAGCAGCATGGTTAGCCTCTCGATAAATATTACAGAGCCTTACCTGCCAATTCTCGTGCATCAGTTGCTTAATGTGGTTAACCAAAGGAGCGTTTGCATTGTAGATCATGGAATCTTCATTCACCATTTGCACGGCACATATACTATCACATTCTACAGCCAAGCTCCCAATCCCTGCTTTCCAAGCTATATAACTATATATATTTTAAATAATTCAAATCAACTAATAAAAATATAATATATAATATATATATATATATATATATATAGTTATATATGCATTATAAATATAATAATCAGGTGTATGCCCATGAGAAGGTGAAGCGTCTAGATTCACTAGTTGAAGCTTGCATACATATATATATAATCTAAGAACCACGGAAACGGGACACAGATACAATACGACACGATGATACGGTGATTTATAAAATTTAAGGACACGACACGAGCGAGACAAATTATATATATATATCTATATATATATATATATATACACACTAGTAAATAACTACGTGCTTCACACGTGAACAAAAGCTTTTTTTGACTCGTAATGGCAAAGAAATTATTAAATATATACTTTGATATTATTATTATCGTTATTATTATTATTATTATTATTATTATTATTATTATTATTATTATTACTTAATTAAATAAAAAATTTTAAAAAACAAAAGTATTATATATTAATATAACAATGTAATAATACAAATTATATACTCTATTTTTTAAAATATGATTACAGATAAAAATTTTAATAAATTTTCTATTTAAACAATTATACAACACTCTTTCAATATTTTTATTTAAATAATAATCTAATTTTACAAATCCGATAGAGTTATAATATAGTAATTTATTACATTTTTTATGAATTTTCTATTTAAACACAACAATCTTTTCAACCTTTTTTATGTTAATATTTTTCATAATTAATTATTTTATAAAATTTATTAATTTTGATTTTAATTATTTACTTATTAAATTTAATTTCTTAAGACTTATAAAATTATGTTATTTAATTTGATTTATATTAGATAAAATATAAGTAGACCTAATTAAAATAGAAAAATATATATTTTTAACAAAATTACTACTAAAATTTTAATTAATTTAATTTTTGTTAGAGATAAAATAGAAGTTAACCTAACTAAAATAGGAAACGTACTTTCAATTAAATTAGAATTACATTTTAATTAATATAATTTTTATTAGAGATGAAATAGAAACTAACCTAATTAGAATAGGAAATATACTTTCAATTAAACTAGAATTATATTTTAATTAATTTAATTTTTTATTAGTAAATGACTAAATTATTCAATTTTTATGTAATAATGAATGAAGACCTTTTTGTAATTTTGTATGTTCTCCCTCCCCTTCGAAAATGTGTATTATTTTCCATTATATAAAAGATGATTTGTTAAAAAAATAAAATCAAATTAGTGTGATAAAATAGAAACTTCAAGAAATTTAAACACTTAATATAATCATTTAATTAATTATCTATCATTGTCATATATAAGGAAAAGTGGAAAACATAAAAAGTGGCCAATTAAATATATTATTAAATTAATTTATTAATAATTAAATTAAATTAAATTAAATTATTAATTAAAATTATTAATTAAATTAAATTATACAAAAAATAGAGCTAAAAAGTGTCTTAAAAAAGTACCCCGTCATATCCTAAAAGTGTCATGTTGTGTCTTTTACGTGTCCCAGCCGTGTCCTTTCAGTATCTTAAAAATAAAAAATAAATAAAATAATAGGATACGTGTCTAACCATGTCGGATATGTATCAAACCATGTCGAACACGTGTTGATGTTTAAAAAGTATCCGATATGAATACTCCATCTTATTTAAAGTGTCGGTACATCATAGTATATAATTATAATAATCAGTTAATTAATGCGCTCCATCGATATCCCATTTTGTTTGGGTCATGACTTTTATTTCGGTGTAGAAATTTTAAGGAAGACCTCTTACCCTTTGCTCACTTTAAGATGTGAAGACCACAAGTCTTGCAGTTCAATTCATCAGCCTTCCATGGTGGCGAGTCTTCTTGAAGATGATCGGATAGGTGTTTCTCGGGTTAGGAGAGTGAAGTTTCTTTAGTCTTCGGGTGTTTGTTTGCTTTTGCTTGGCTTTTGCCTTCCTCTGTGTCCAAAAAAAAAATTCATCACATCAGCTACTGCTAAACAATATTCCCACCCACTTCAATAAAAAATAAACCATAAAAAAAATGTATAACTTGTAAATCAATTTATTATATAATTAATATTAATAAATATATAAATATAAATATAAAGTAAGCACTTTTAACTATCACTATAAATAATAATAAAATTATAATTTTTATTTTTTTATTTTTTAAAAAAATCAAAAAAAAATTAATATTCTTAGATAATATTTTTAATATCTCATAATTCACTCTTTTTTATTTCATACTTTTGTATTTGATCCTATTAGAAATATTTTAAAATAATACGGTTAAAAGTTGAGAAGTAAATTTTAAAATAGTTAGAATTTAAGATTTTTTCGTGAAAAAGTTAAAAAAATTATAAAAAATTTAGAAATTAATTTTTAAATTTATGTCGAAAGTGACAAAATTAGAATTTAAAATTATTTTTTTACATTTTTTTATAAAAAAAAAATTGAATAAGTACGTTAAATTCATTTTCTAGGAATCTAAAAGTAATTTTTAAAAATATAATTATACCTTTCAAATAAAATTGGATAGAATTGACACAATTGTTAAAGTGAAAGGAACAAATTAAAATGACTTTTAAAGTAGAATTTAATTGATAATTGGCTCAAAGTAAAAAATAAAACTGTTGATTTATTTAAAGTAAAAATAATTAGCTCATTAAACATCTCACCTACTTATCTCCCACAATATAAAATCAAAATAGTTTAACATAAGGACCATGTCTAAGCAAATTTGTCGATGTTGAGATTCAATGATGCAATATTTACTTAGAAAATAAAGCCATCAAAAGCGAAGTCTCAATTTTCGGTCAAAAAAAAAAAAAAGCGAAGTCTCAAATAACAACAGTGGTTATCTTGTCATAAGGTCCTTTCAAATATGTGTGCCTCTGGATGCTCTGGATATATCTGTGCTTCTCAATCAGCTTCTCTCGTGGTCGAAAAGGTGCTTCCTTCGACATCCTGCATTGGAAGTTAAAAATCTAAGATAAGTGATTCTAACATTAACATATATCTCTGCAGCATTCTTTCAAGAACTTACCAAAAATTAATAACTTCCTTATAATGAAATATAATTAAACCATAAACAATAATTTTGATGCAATAATAATTTAATTTAAATATAACTATATGAATCGAATGTTTAATTTAATTTTCAATTTTATCTTTAAAACCAACCCATTAAATCTTATTTAACCACTAATCTATAGGTACACCTGTTGTTTAATGGGAAAATAAATAATAATTGTAGATGGAGACTTTACTTGTATGAAAATTTGTTATATTTTATCGTGTAATTTATTATAATAAATAGTTTGTACACAAAAAAAAAATACTATTCAATCTAATATTTATATGCTAAATGTTTTAGTTTTTTTAATTTCATATTGTTTAATATGTTAAATTCTAATTTTAAAAATATATTATCTAATTACAAAAGTAAAATTTATAAATTTTAATTTCATGTAACTGAAAAAGCACTTCCAAAAGTCTTCGGTGTAGAAATTCTAAAACACGACCTCTTAAGACTATAAAAACATACCCAGGCGCTTTAATCTGGGTGGGAAAAGCTTCGGGTCGATCCCACTGGACGCCCCCATCCTCAACTTAAAAAAAAAAAAAGAAAACACGAGTACACGACCTCTTTGGTCTTCGGTCGTTCTAAAATCTAAAACCACGTTTCGGGCCCCAATGTGAGGACAAAATTTTATCCCACCTAACACGTGAATCATTACCGTTCTAAAATCGTCATCCAAGTCTTCTTCTTCTTCTGTTCACTCTATAAATTGCCGTGCACAAGACAGTGAAATGATCACTACCCTTGTGTACATGCTGCACTGCAACTCCTAATTATAAATTCTCACCCCAACCAGGAGCGGAGCCAGAATAAAATTTCAGAGGAGGTAAATTTTAGTTCCTTTTTTTTTTAGAAAAATATTATTTTATTTTAGTATAATAGAAATGTTTCATTTAAAATAAACAAACTAACAAAATAATATCTCAAATACAATAACAATAATTTAAATTAAAAAAACATAATATACCCAAAAAAAATAACATCAAAGATAATCAAAATCATGAGCAAAAAATAATATTAAATTTAGTTTTCTTCAATAAAAACATTTATTTTAAGAAATTTATCCACAATTACGTCTATAATCAAAAATCAAATAAAAATTAATTAACTATCACAACACATAAAAAAAATATTATAAATTTAATTTTTAGCATAATAACTAATGAGCAAATTAAAAAAAAAGATATACATTAAGATTTGGCAAACTATGTATGTGCAATAAAACAAACAACGTTAATTAACAACATTTATATTTGATGAATGATTGAATACTATACTAAATTATTAATCTTATCAAATTGCTTAGTGCATAATAACTAATGAGCAAATTAAAGAAAAAAATATACAAAGAGAAAGAGGTGAGGTGTGGTCGTGTGGGTGGCTAATTAGGGAGGAAAAAAAAGAGAAAATGAGAGGTGAGGTGTGGAGAGTTGGAGAAATCAAGCCAAAAAGTTAAATTTTAAAACAGTGTTATTATTATGAATTCACTAAGTGTCTACAAAAAAATTTTATATATTATATTGTTTTGAGATATATATATATATATATATATGCACGAAGAGGGACTGACAAAATTACAAAAAAGTCTGCACTCAGTATTATATAAAAATTAGATAATTTAGTTATTTACTAATAAAAGTAAAATTAAATTAATTAAAATGTAATTTTAATTTGATAGATAGTTTATTTCCTATTTTAATTAGGTTAGCTTCTATTTTATCTCTAATAAAAATTAAATTAACTAAAATATAATTCTAATTTAATTGAAAGTATATTTCCTAATTTATTTAGGTTAAATATTTCCTAATTTATTTAGGTTAACTTCTATCTTGTCTCTAATAAAAATTCTAATTTAATTGAAAGTATATTTTCTATTATAATTAGGTTAAAGTCTATTTTTTCTCAAATAAAAATTAATTTAATTAAAATATAATTCTAATATAATTGAAAGTATGTTTCCTATTTTAATTAGGTTAACCTCTATTGACCATTCGCATGATCAAACTCCAAATTTTGATCTTTGACAATCAATTTAAGTTACTAATGATTTTATTCAAGTGTGTATAAGTTAGGACTTTATTGGAAGTCAAAATGGTGAAGAAAAATTTTGGGCTGATTCGACCTCTGAGCTTCAAGAAGGCTTTTGACATTCTTAGAGCTCTCTAATGAGAAAGTGATCTTCTTGACATTTGAAGAATACATCTTAAGCTTTCCAAATTGATCTTACTTGTCAAAATCCGAGCTCATTTGGATATGCAAATATTCAGTCAAAGTCAGCATATGCAGCTTTCATTTCAAGATGAGCAGCTCTTAGTATTTCAGCAATATCTTGAGCTAGAGATGTCCAATTGAGTTGATTCAAAATGAAATGGAAAGATAAGAGAAATATCTACAACTTTTATGCAGGAAGGTAATGCTGATTCTGAGTGGCTCATGGGCTGCCATCACGATCGTGATAGGTGATCACGAGTTGTCCCTTGTGGTAGCTCATTTTGAGCTGTTTCAGCTCTTGAGGTCTGAGCCACTCACGGTCTCATGTCACGATCATGACCAGGTCGTGAGGAGCACCCCTGACAGCATTCAATGGGTATTTTTGAATGCAACG
>CATIWK010143045.1:0-14505 GCA_949634005.1 Mallotus japonicus | reverse complement strand
GTTTTTCTTTGATTGGTAATGTTTCCTTAAAACCCTAGTTTTGCCACTTTGGATTTGCAAAATTTGCAATTGTGCCCCAATTGAGGGGTCTTATTATGTTTGTACCCATATACTTATCAAAATTTGAGTCTTTTAATATTTTCATATTTTCCAAACAGACTATAAAATGCTAGTATGTTTGATTTAATAATAAAAAATCAAGTCTTTGTGGCAGCTCTGAATCAGCAGTCACCAACACTAACTCTGCTTATTGTCTGTTTTCAGTTCACTTCCACTCTCAAAAAGGATCACCCAACGAACTCTCCTTTCATTCCACTCACTCGCATTGCATCATATCCAGAAGCCAATGACAATTCTTTTCCTTCTCTGCACTTCTCTTATATTTTTAAGTATTCATGTTTCCTTCACTCCTTTTTTTTATTTTTCTTTTTTTCCTGCTTTCTGTTTGTTTCCGGGGAAAATACTCACAACCTCTAACCAAAAAAGAAAAAAAGAATCAGTTTTTCTTTATTTATTAAGTAAAGTTGTTTACTTTTAGAAGAACCCAAATGGAAAATCAAGAAATTGTTTATTTTATCTCACTTTCTCTAGCCTTGTAATCAATAAAATTGGAGTTGATGTTCTTGTTTTTTTTTTTTTCTTTTGATAAGGATATTGTAATAATTTTTTTCAGGTTTGGTTAAGATTTGTTTGGCTGATGGAGGATTCTGTTCAGCTCCTTCAGTGTTTGATGAGGGAAAGTACTCAAAATCTCTCTATTGGAAAGTCACTAACCCCACACTGTCTCCTTCCCATCTCCAAGGTCAGTGTTCTATTTGGACATGAATCTGAAGTAATCATAACTTCTTATAAAAAATTATTTGACTATAACCCCAACTCGAATGTATGCAGTTTGCATGCCTTATCAGAGCCTTTTTCTGGTTCATCTTAATTTGAAGTACAAATTTGATTGTTTCTTGGCAGATTTACCAGGTTTCACACGCAGTGTTTATAAAAAAGACCATGCTTTGATAACACCTGAAAGTCATGTATTCAGTCCTTTACCTGAGTGGTACTTTCAGCTTGGAATTTTTATTTGCAGTTTGAAAGCCATATTCATAGTCATATCTTATTGTTTATTATCTCATATAAATGTGCTTGATAGGACAAATACGTTAGGAGCATATCTAATTACTCCAGCTATTGGCTCACACTTTGTGATGTACCTAGCAAAGATGCAAGGTTCGTTGCTATTTGCACTATCATTACATCTGCTTATTATTTTTATAGTTCATTGAGTCTATATTCCAACATGGTTTATGCATTCAGTGATTCTTGTGAATTTGATTTCCTCCATACTCTTATGAGCCATCACATTTACAGAGCATGAAGTTTGAATAAGTTATTGGTGACATACTATTTCCTCTGTAATCTGTAATTCAAGCAAACCATCTGTTTTCTGTTTGATATTCATCTGAAGAACACGGTACACATTTTGTAAACAATTTCTGGTTACTGATATAAACTTTACTTGCAGGAAATTCAAGATCAGGACTTCCTCCTCGTGATGTAGAGAGGTGAATGAGTTGTTCTAAGTTTCTTTATTATTTTTATTTTCTGTGACACTGGGACGATCGGAGTATAATACTGTCTACTGCCTGCTTCTTAAACTTATTAGGTTCATATTTGTGGTTCAGGGTTCTGCAACCGTCACTAATATGTCTGGTTCCAGCCACAAACTGATGGTATGATTATCTGGTTTACATTCACCAACTGCAAATGAACAAGCATGCACATGTACTGATCGTTCTATTTGTAAAAGCACGTCTTTTAGCTTTAGCAAAATGGAATCTAGTTTTAGTTTCTAATGGGGACCACAAGATTTTGATGTTATGCTGCTAATTATGTAGGTGGATTCATATGCTTATCTACCTGCCAATTCTCAACATTCTGTGGAATGTGATTCATCTTCTACTCTTGTCATCTTTGAACGGAGGTTGGTTTCTTCAGTTTAACTTTTCTTGAAAAGTTGCAACATCAAGATATTGTTAAGGTTAAGATGATTGGTCTAGTATGCCTTGTTCTGGACACCTCTTTCATTGGACTGCTCTGAAGTTTCTGCTAACAACTTTTAGCACCAAATCCTTTTCTCATCCTTCTAGGTATGCTTCTGTGGACAATCTTGTTGCTGAACAGATTGTGGGTTCAACAGACAAGCAACCACTTCTTGAGACTCCAGGGGAGGTAAGCTGTGAATTAGTAATTTATTCAGGGGGGTAAAAGCCACTCATAGATTTGGAGGACCACACATGGGTCAACATGTCTATGTTTCTATTTGGATAGGCATACCTGTAGATATTCATCTTTAGATCTTAATTAATCATTCTTGTTGGCTATTAATAATAAAAATATTTTGTCCATCTTTGAGCAATGTCTTACTCTTGCAAAGTCTTTGAATTTTTGACATTGAATATTTCTATTCTTATGGAATCTTAACAAATAATAACTGTATTTGGCATGCACATTTCATTTATAAGCTTTTTTCACTGATCTATAAAAATAGTATTCGTTCTTATATACAGGTGTTTGAACTTAGGAAGCTTCTTCCCCAGTCATTGCATTATGACTTCAATATCCATGTAAGTCCTTATCTGCATTCTATACGTTTAAGCAAGAAGGGAAATGATTTTTTGTTTTTGAGGTAACAAATTTAAATGTTATTGCACTAGGCATGGAATTTGACCCTTTTTGTTAAATAGAAGTTTGAATCAATACCTCTTTCCTCTTCTTGTTTCCCTCCCATTTTCTCTCTGTATTATGGATATACTTCTGCATGGAGATTTGTCTACAGGGTTGGAAATATGAGAATGCAGATAGAATGCATGATGGATTACATTTTATATGTCCAATATTTTGAATAGAAGAAGAGTCTCTATGCTAAAAGATGCAAGTGTGGCCCTGGATGATGAATTTATTTCATAATTTATGATGATCCAGTGAGCTGGAATCTTACTTTATATCCTGTTTTCCCAAACAAAATGTTATAAGAGAAAATACTTCACATTGTGCTTAGCATTAGACTTAGAATGTATTACTAGATTGTTATTCTACAACTAGAAACTCCTCTTGTTGCATTCCTTTTGATTTTCAACTTTAAGCATATTATAAGCCTTTTAGAGATGATTTAATGATGTTACTTTTACGTCATGATTCCCCACCTGCAGATCATGGACTTTCAACCTGGTGAATTTCTTAATGTGAAGGTATGCTTTCTTTGTGATTGAAATAATTATCATTTCATTTCAAGATCAAGTTTTTATAACAAGTAATACATAAAGATAAGACTGTAAATATCATCCCTCTAATTAAGTTGAACAGCACTTATGAAAGCCCTGAAATGCAAGCTAACAAATAAGTCTAGAGAATCTTGTTGTCCTATATTAGATAAAAATAAAATCTGGTTTTTTAAAATGCACACATTCCTCTTGATGTATAGTTTATATTGCTCTCCATGTGCGCAGCCTGAGTCTTAATCTTGACTCAAGAGTGTCTTGATCATTGATGGGAAACCTAATTATTCATAGTTTATGCTTCTATGGGACTATGTCAAAATATTTTTACCTGTTCCTCCCTCTATTTGCTTCACAGGAAGTTCATTATAATCAGCATGGTTTGCTGCTATTAGAGGGACGGGGCATATATCGTTTGGGTGATAGCTGGTGAGTGGTTTCTTCAATACAATTATCTGCTGTTTCAATGCTTCTATTCTTGTTGCACCTCTTGGAAGCTTTTTTTGTAGGGGTTGATGTGTAAGTCAAGAAAAACAAATGATGTATCTTATTTGCGCATGCTTGATTCACACCTCAGTTAACAGAGCTTTGTTATCTACACTTGATATGCATATGGAGTATGGAGTTCTTTTTTATTTTTTATTTTTTCCTGGGAAGTTATCGGCTGAAAAGATTTAGCTTTCTGGATGATGTTAAGTCCACATGGAAAAGATTAAATTATGTCATATACCTTTATGTTAGTCTTTTTTATATCCTTCCAGTGGGTAGTGGCTGTTTGTGTACTTGACAATAAATTGTTCGTGCTTATACCAAGCTTTAAGCAGGTGGTTGGTAATCAGCTGAAAAAGATTTGGGCTTTCTTGACAATGTTAGGTCCACATGGAAAATATTGAATTATGTCATGCTTTTATATTAGAACTTGTTACATATTTTCAGTTCTTAGTATCTCTGTACATGCCAATAAATTGGTTATGCTTACATGGCCAAAGCTTTAAGTGGGTGCTTTGCTTAATAATTCTAGAAATTCTTGCGATGAAATAATACTTTAACTTATCACTTTAAGCCTTCTCATTTCTGCTGTACAGTTTGCTGCCCCTTCTATAAAGTCTCTTCTTATGGCATAATTATATGCTTATTTATCATAGGTACCCGGTCCAAACTGGTGATGTCATATGGATGGCCCCATTTGTGCCTCAATGGTAAGGACTGAGGAAGATATGACCTCTCTCCCCGGCCCTCCCTCTCTTGTGAAATAGAATATTCCTGCAATGCACTATATCTCACTGGCAATGCTTTATTTTTCTGGTATTTCAGGTATGCTGCACTTGGCAAAACCCGGACACGTTACCTACTGTACAAAGATGTGAACAGGAATCCACTTTAATGACATGCAGCAAAAGAGCCTTGAGCTTCATTGACATGATTCTTCCTTGGACATCAATTCATGGAGCATTGAGGGAGCTGCTGAATCCTTTAAATATCAAGATATATTGGCCACAATCCATCTGTGTAATCTGTGCATTCATGATTCCAGAAAACCAGCTTTTAGAACTTATTTTGGTAAACCAATTGCTATTCTGCCTTCTTGCAAAAATAAAAGATTATTGAAATTGTTAAAATATGTGCCAATGATCATAATTCATAAGCATCCTAAGAAAAGGTAGACTCCAGTGAACCACATTTTAATTTTTTTTTTCTTGTTAACGATTAACAGATCAAATTTATTTTCTGGATCTTGTGATTTGTGAGTGCAAATCCACCATCTCAATATCATAGCATGTTGAACTAAAGAACCAGTCTACTATGACTCCTGGAAAGTCGTATGGTTTCTGCATGTAGACTCTATACGCTCTTTTGAAAGTTCTGATATGCCTTTCTGGCACAATGTAACGAACAATTTCTTGCTGGAAAAAAAAATCTTGAGTTTTTGTTTTTTCAGTTAGTGTTTTAGTATTAGATTTGTTAGTTTTTGGGAGGAACGGCTCGAACCTCCATCACCATAATATCTTCCCAAACACTTACGTGACTTGCAAAACACAGTTTTAGGCGATCTTGAAGTGTTTCGTACATTCATGCAAAAAACAGTAGTATCATCTGTCAATACAGTTAAATTGTCTTCTTATAAGTCACCAACCATTAATTTCATCCTGCTGTCCTTGTGAAGTAAATTTGCATCCTCAAGTCTTATTTTCGGTATTACAATCAAATTTTCCAACAATTACCTGTCATTTTGCTTGAAGAGGTGTTTTGATGTTGAGCTCTGTTTTATATGATCGGCATGTATCTCAATTATTATTATTTTCTGAATGGGAATGGAGGAGAGGATCGAACCCTTAATCTATACTACTAAACTATTCAACCTTCAGCTATTTTGATTATTTAATACAAATGATAATGCAACAATTATTTAAGCACCGGACATATTGATACAAATATATATTTTTGGGTATTTTTATTTTTTTTTTCCTGTAGTATCATTTTTCTATTGACTGCTCGAAGAAAGAAATATTCAACTAGGCCATCTGAGAGGTTCAGTAATACCATGAAAGGGACAAGTTCCATCCAGTACAAAGAAAGTAGTATGCATACAAAATGATTAAAACACCCAATAACAAGTTGAATAAGTATGAGACTTCTAATAAAGATAGCATCAGAAAAGAAAATAAATATAGCCACAAATACATCGGTACAATGGTGCTGCATTTTGAGAATTTGTATTTTGACAAATAAAAAAATCAAATTCTGATTTGAAAAAATTTGAATTCCAAATGGTAAGCTGGAACAAAACTTCAGCATCTTTGGCGAAATAACGGTTGTGGCAAAACCTGTTTATAAATTATAAAAAAAACCTTGGATATTAGGTAAGCCAAATCAAGGTTCTTCTCAAACACAATGATATCTTCTTCTTCTACTTCTTCAATAGAGTCACAAAATTCAAATCTTCCTTGCATACCTAGAAAACTCTCATGAAGAGAGGGCAAACTTTCCACAAAAAAAGAGCAAAATAGGAATATAACTCTAGATCTAGATAATTTGTAATTTATTTTAAGATAACAACATAAAATATATAAAATAAAAAATGAAGGATCGACCAAAAAAGGCCAGAAATTGGTCCCTGTAATAAAGAGGGACAATGAGTTTTACCGGAGGAAGGAGAAGAACACTCTAGAGAAGAAGAGAGAGAAATTTGAGATTTCTAATGTATGAGGTTTCTTCATTAATTAAACACCCAAAAGAAAATATATTCTCTTTTCTGATAATATATATTTTAAGAGTAAGATTAGTTAATATTATTAGTAATGTAAAATTTCACTCTCTTCCTTGTATATTAAAGTTTAATTAATGATATATTTTCTTTTGGCAAAAAAAAAAAAGTTTGAGATTTCTAATGTAGATATATGGTGCTATATCTTATCTTTACTTGAAATTTTGTATCGCTTTTTTTTTTTTTTTTCAAATATCATGTGATGTTTGATGTAGTTACTGTTTTAATTATAAAATTAATTTTTACGTGATTTAAATTGGAAGGATTATTTTTATTATACAGTTTAAATACTTAAATTGTCTGACATCTACCTCTATTACTAAAAAAAAAAGAGTAGCAAATGCGTGAACCTTAATACAAATTCCAAAATAAAGAAAAGTAGGGTAGGATTAAGCTAGACACAAATATGGTCCAGAATTTGTGGTAGACAAAGCCAATCAAATGCACTGAGTTTAATAACATAATTAAGATGTTCCTCTTAGTGAAGCACATTAGAGAATTTTGGAATCACATTTAACACAAATCTTTAGGACTTAAATTATCAAAGATTATCATCAAATGTTATGTTTAACCTTTCCTAGGCCAACATCCTTGCAGCCCAACAACAGCATATAGTGGGCATAGATTATAAGCAAAGACTGGTTGGCAGGATGCCACGTGGCACTTGATAGACCACCCTGGAATAAACCCAAAATGGGGCCCTTTGAATGGGTGAGACTGAGGTGAGAATGAGCACCATTAGGGCATTAGCACCACCACCGACCCATTTGGATGCCCCCAATATAAGCCTTTCCTAAATGGGAATAATATTGTGATAAACATTATCACCTTTTTTATGCAAAAATAATAAAAATTGAATTAAACAACTTTCTCTAAAGCTATCATTAGTGGCATTAATTAATATGTCACAGAATCCCCATTTTCTTTTTGTTTCTTCTTGATCATTAAATAAAAGGAAATTCCCCACTCCAAGTGATTTTACTGTAGTTGGTCTTTCACTAATCAATACTTAAGTAACTCAAGTTACCACCTTAGTTACTTTCAGCACCAATGCTTTTAAAGTCCATAATTATATATAGGATAAAGATATATCTCGCGGGCAACAACGTTACAGTGTGTTGCTGTCCAGCGACAATTACCCAAACATCATTTTATTTAATTTTTTTTCATTTGATTATTAAAAAAAATTTACAAGCTTTGAGTGTTAAATTTCTTATACAACGGATCCACTCATATGCAACTTAAGTTTTAGATTTCAAAAAAAAAAATTTAAAACAAATTGAATTTTCAAAAAAGTTAAAATTCAAAAAACTATAAAAGATAAGGAGGTAATTGTAGCTATCATCAATGGTACTGTTCATGTTGATGGTAGTTACATGTATCATTATCCTTTTATATATATATATATATATTGTATTTGCTAGGTATGTTTTATGCATGATTCTGTATTAGGGCTTAATATCTTTATCCACATCAATCTGTACCTTGCCCTATGAATGAGCTGAAGAGACATCACCTATGTCTCTGTTGTTTGACTATGATTAGGTAAATTTAAAGTTAAAGAAACAACCTTTAAGGATGCTTTTCACTTAAAAAGGGAGTTAACATTTAAAGAAAAAATGCCTCTCACACTGAGTTAAGGATGCTTTGTTATTATCTGTATAGAGTACTAAACAGTATGTATGGTTCTTGAACTCACTTGTCAAACATCTAGACTTCCCATTCATTTTTCAGATTCCTAAGTTCCTTAATTGTCAAAAAAAAAAAAAAAAAAAAAGGCGCATGAGGGTGGCCTGTAATGTTTCTCAAGAGAAACACCAATGATTCAATGTTTTTCGCAAACCAGCTTTGTCAAACAAGGATTGAGAGGGTTTAATCACTTTAAAGTATAAATTCCATTGCAAAATAATTGGAAGAGTTTACTTCTCTTTTCAACAATTTGAATATTATTTTTAGGATTTACACTTATAGAAAATAAAATTTCTCTTAATATATCATGTTACTATGCTAGATTCGCTCTTAAAATTATCTGGAAAGAAAATAATGAGATACCAATTGTTAAAGGAAAAGTAACAAAATGTTAAAGTCTGGATACTGTTATTTTACTATGTTAATGCTAATGGTAATTTTGCTTACATATATAAAAGTTTTCTTTTCAGCCCAAGAATATGATCTTGGCTTTTTTTTTTTTTTTTTTTTGAAGAAAAGATGCCTTTCATACTGAGTTAAGGTATGCTTAGTTACTATCTGCATAGAGTATTCAAAAAGTATGGTTCTTGAAGTCATTTGTCAAACATCAAGACTTATATCCATTTTTCAGATTCCTAAGTTCCTTAGTTGTTTATATATCTTCAATTAAGCATAAGGGTGACTTGTAATGTTTCTCTGGAGAAACACCAATGATTAATGCTTTTGCAAACATTAGTCAAACCAGGCTTGAGGCTTTAACCACTTTAAACTTGGCTGCAACAAAAGAAAAACTTCAAGAGTTAGTTGAAGCAGTTAAAAAGAGTTTATAATTCTTCTTAATGATTTGAATTTAATTTTTGAGGCCAATGTTTAGAGAAAATAATTTTTTTCTGAATGCATCATATATCAATATGGAAAAATATAACCTTAAAATCATTCAAAAAAAATAATCAGATACAAACATTTTCAAACAATTCGTGTTAAAAATTTTAGATACTCGTATCCTACTAACAAAAAAGAGAAAATCATTTCACCAATTTAATTTATTAATATTAATAGTGTTTTTTTTTTTTTCATGGAAGTGGGAAGGGGGAGTGGGGGTTTGAACCCCCACCTCTTACAGGATGTCAAGCCCCGTGGTAGGATGGTTCCATCCCGCCTTCCCGCCCTAGGCGGGCTGGCAATATTAGTAGTGTTTTTGCTCACATGTATATATTTTTTTTTTTTAAAGCCTAAGTGTATGAACCTGGGTTTTGAGTTAACCCCACTTCTTCAAACACTTTTTGCAAAATATCAACATCTTTGAGTTTGGTAACACACCATTGATTGCTTATCAGAATACATTCACTTGGTGGAGATACACTTCTGCTGTACAGATTCATTTTGTCAACTTTCTTGGACAGTCTTTGCCTAATTCTTGTAGGGTTCCTGGCTATATATATGGCTACTACCCTTATTAGGACCATTTAGTTTCATACAAGTTGGAGGGATTGTTTCAATGTCAAATATTGCTCTGCAAATTTTTGTCATCATTGATATTGCTGTCCATTCATGACAGCTGCTTTCACTTGAGAGATTCTTAAAAAAAACAATGATCCAATTTAAGGATTCGTAAGTTCATCCAAATAGAAGTTCAAATTCCATCTTTATCATAGTGATCAAATTGACTTGAATACTTACTATAATTATGTGGTGGGCTGCTAAATGACAAATTTTTTTATAAAAAAAATCATATTGCCCCAATAAGTAAGGAAACAGTATAATTTGTGGTTATACTTTTTTAGTCATTTTGCTGTCTGCTTCGTATTGTGGATTGCTATGAAAATCATTACCGTGTGTATATATATATATATATATATACCTCAAATAATAAACACCAAGTTACCAACTATTAAAGGGAAATTATAACAAGCAAAACTCAAAGGGTTAACTCAGTTAGAAGCGAGTTTAATTATTTCCCTCTTAATTTATTAATTACGGTTTAAATTTTCTCCAAACGTTAGATTAAATAATATTATCATTTAACTATATAAGAGAGGTAAAATCAGATAGTAAGGTGTGTGGAACTTGAGTAGCTATATTCTCAGAACTCTTGCAACTATTAAATATCGATGTAAGTATATCAAAAAATTAATAAATTCAAAAAGAAGAAGGAGAAAAAAAAATACAGTAAGCAGACAAATACAAATAGGGTAAAAAAAAAAGTTTTGCTTATGGCGGTAAAAGCAAATTTTTAATACTTTATTTAATTTTTATTGACTGATGGACATAAATAATTTTATTTTAAAAAAAGAACTTAAAGTGAATAAATATAGGGGTTAAATATTTTGATGGTCATCTAATTTTACACTTATTTTATTTTGGGTATTAATTTGTTTTTTTTTAATCAAACTTTAATTTAAGTATCATAGACAGGTCACCTGGTAGCGTTTTGTTGATATGGCAGCTGGACTTGAAATATTCAAAGAATATTCGCTACATCAGTATACATGCTAGATGCCAATTCAGATTGGTGACTGAAATGAAACCAATTGAAGTCCAGTACCCAAAATAAAATAAGTGCAAATTTGGGTGACCACCAATAACTTTAACCCATTAATTAACCATGTTAAGAAATTTATTTGACCTACATTAAAAAAAAAATCATATTTAATCCATTAATTAATCATGTCAAAATGAAAATAGGGAATTTACTACAAAAGTAATGTTAAATTAAATGTCAATAAGAGTTAACTACTTTCTACCAATAAAATTTAAAATATAGTTATTTTTCTACCACCTTTAATTAGTATCAGATATATAATTTAAACATAAACATAAATTATATAAACATAAACTATATAATTTATTAAATCTAAAGCTGATTTAAAAAAAATTTGAGTATTTATTTATTTATTGAAAAAGTGTCTATTGATTGAGTGCAAAAAATTAAAAAAAAATTCATATAGCAAATTGTATAAGTATAATGTCATTATCGAATTCTAAGTTAATAATGAGTCATAAGGGATGACATTCTAGTTCATAATGCTGCATGTATAATAATAATTATAATTATAATTACAAAAAATAAAACAATAATAATTTTATAATAATATTAAATTATTAATATTATATTATATTAATAAATGAGATTAAATTATAATATAATAAATATATAATATAACACTAATTATAATTAGAATATCAAAAAATTATTAATTATTTGTTAGGATTAAATATATTGATGGTTACCTAACTATACACTTATTTCATTTTTGGTACTAAATTTCAATTGATTTCATTTTAGTTACCAATTTTAGGTGCTAAGCTGGCATCTAGCATGTCTGCCGATGTGGTGAATATTCTTTGAATATTCTAAGTTCGGCTGCTATATCAGCAAAACATCACTAGATGACTTGTCGATGATACTTAAATTAAAGTTTGACTACCAAAAAGAAACAAATTGAAGTTTAGTACCAAAAATGAAATAAGTATAAAGTTGGGTGACCACCAAAATATTTAACCCATAAATGTAGTATAAGTAATTGTATTCATATCATTCATATATTAATAATTTAGGCTCCGTTTGTTCGCGAAAAATATTTTTTCAGAAAAAATTTTCCCTTATTTTTATGTGTTTGTATTATCAAATAAAATAAGTCAAAGGATTATAAATTATTAGTCAATGGAAAATAACTTAAAAACAACGAAAAATAATTTTCCATTCTTATAATGAATTCCAATACTTAAAAATAAAAGAAATTTACCTAAAATGCCGTCTTTTTTTATTTCTTACTTCAATTTTGCCATTTTTTCCTCCTCTTTTGTCCCTCTTTTTTATTTTTATTTTATCCTTGTTTTTTTTGTCTTCTCTTCTTTTTTTTTCTCATTTTTTTTCTCCTTATTTTTTTTGTCTTCTCTCATTTTTTCCCTCCTTTTCCTCTTTTTTTTTTTTATTTTCTCCTCATTTTTATCTTTTATCGTTCTTTTTTCCTTTCCCTCTTTTTTATTTTTATTTTCTTCTTATTTTTTTTGCATTCTCTTCTTCTTTTCTCATTTTTTCTTTTTTATTTTTATTTTTTCATTTTTTTCCTTTCATCCCATTCTTTTTTTCCTTTCATTCTTTTGTATATATTAATTATTATATACATTTTGTATTAATATATCAGGTCCATTATAAAGAGATAATTCATAAACAATATGCATTAGATTCATTACAAAAAGATAATTTGAATAGTAAAAAGTGTTGATATCACAAAAGATGATATTTTCCAATTGTTTTCCAGTGTTGCAGCCAAATATCAAAAAAATTTTTCCCTGAAAAATATTTTCTCCAAAGACAATATTTTCAACAAACAAACGGAGCCTAACAATGGGAAAAGCATAATAGTGTATTTTTTTTTATTACTCAGAGACATAAAAAAATTTTATTCATGCATTATATTCATTTTGCATATAATTAGTTTCAATTTCATTGATGATGATATTATTTCATTTGCATTTATATGGTGAAACCTTTCTAAGCTCTATATATTTCATTTGCAATTTTAAACAATGTAAGTATTAATAAATTACATAATATATAGGATAATTTTTAATAATAAAATTAATTTTACAAATTAATAATAATATAATTAATTTGAATTTTACATTTTAAAATGTTTTTATTTGAAAAACAATTACAGCTAAATCATTCTTCGATGGCTTCTAATTATACTTTATATTTTATAAATTATAATGCCAGCCAGCACGCAGGAAAAAAAGTTCAAAATGATAGATAAGGTCATGTCATGGATGGGATTCACAAACACAAGAACAAGGAAAAAAGACGAAAACAAGAACAAGGAAAAAACAACAACAGCAATAATAATAAAGATATGAATTTTGTTTTGATTCATGCAATAAGTTGGTTAAAAATCAAATTTTTGTGGATTTTTATTGTGAAAGTCTCTACCCTTTACACTTATTGGATGAATGGATGCCGAAAGAGAGCTCTAAAGGAGATCGATGCTGACAATTAGCTAGTGATGTTTTATACATGTATCTTTTCTTTGATGTGCTTTCCACCCAAAAATCTGTGTCTTATATATATGATTTTTTATTTCTTTTCTTTTTTTCTTGAAAAAGATATGTCTTGAATATGATTTTTGCTTTTTTTTTTTTAATTTTAATGTCTGGTGGCTTTTTGCTGGTTTCAAATCTTGTTAGGAGAAGATAGTGATGGCTCTTGTATAACATGAAAGCCTCATGTACCTTTTGGTTGAAGTAATATATATATATACTTTGCCTGCCTTTCTTTTCTTTCAAAATGAGAAAGACATGCAATATTAATTGCCGCCCTTATAATTTTATTAGGGTCAACTTAAATTAGTACAAGTTTAGTGAATTTTATATATTAGTGATTAAATTAAAGAGTAATTTTTTTATACACAGAGTATTGATATACGTAACAGCCTGCTACATAAACAGTGTATAGGGGGCCGTAAAATGATGCAGAATTTTTTTTAAAAAAAATAATATTATCTCCATTAATAGGAGACGGTATCATTTGAGAATGTGTCCATTTCAAAAAATTCGCAGCACTCAAAATGTCTCTTCTTTTTTCTTCCTTTCAATTAGACAAATAACACATTTACCTACTTCAATAATATTTTTTATTATTAGATGATTGTTATAGGGTTATTAATATTAAATATAAAAACTCAAAATGTATATTTGTTATTTAATCGTCAGAAAACATACACAGAATATAATATGAAAGTGCAACTGTTATATACTATAAATTTGGAAAAATACATATGTATTAGTATTTCCATGCAGAACACGCAAATAAAACACTTTTTATTGGGGATGCAGCGCATGTGAAATAGAAATTATTAGATATGCTGTTGGGTGGATCATCTCCAAATTATTTTATTATATATGCTTTTGATCAATTGGTAACTAGAAAATGATAGAGGTCTCTTTTCAATGATGGCAGACCATTTTGATTATTGAATTAACTTTTATATATATACAAACCTTATTTTGGTTTATATTTAACCTTCCTATGTTAGAAAAAGAAACTTAGTAAAAGACAGATCTTATATTGGTAAGTTCTCTTTCTGTCTGGTATGATTTTTTTTGTTTTTGGTTGGGTCTGGTGTGATTTTTTCAGTCTTCATATCCCACTCTTTTTTCTTGTTTTTGTCTATTTGTATATGTCATAATGATTTTTATTTATACATTTGTGTATTGTTTTATATGAGTAGTGGAGCCACTTGATTTTGCTGTTTCAGTACACAGACGTGCTATGCGTGTTTT
>CATIWK010143029.1:0-15527 GCA_949634005.1 Mallotus japonicus | reverse complement strand
TCAAATTCCATTATATTTGAAACATTACTCTTCCTTTTTATAAAAAAATTATATCTTTTATTTTAACTAAAATATCCTCTTGTATTCAAATAAAAATAATGTTCTTTTTTTAACCTAAAAGTAAAGAATATGTAATTTCTTACTCAATTTCTATATTTATTTTATTTTATTTTATTTTATTTATTCGATAATTGTTATTACTATGCATATTTAAAGTATTATATATTCTTAATAAAAAGTAATACGTTCTCACTTTCATATTTGGATTAATATGTAGTTTTTAATTTATTTAATTATTTATTTTAAAATATTTACATTATTTGTAGTTCGCACTATTCACGACTAGTGTTTTTTAATGAGTGTGCAAATCTTTAATTTATATCTATTATATATATTATATATTTTTTATATGTTTTGAAGGTTATAGATTTGATACCTGAGGTTTTGATAGTGTCATATGTGAGACAAATTTTTTTTTTTTGGTACAAAAGGAATGTAAAAGCCTTAGAACATACTACATAGTAATAACTCTTTCATATCTAACACCATACATGTCATGGTCTATCCACTGTTGAAGTCCCTGAAACTGAGTTTGGAACCTGTGACATCCAACACTAAAATTTGTAGCTTGAGCTGCCATAAAGTCTGTTGCACAATTGGCTTTGTGATATATATATTGCATCCTGACCTCCCATTCTCTATTTAGCATTAGTTTGATGGCCTAAATAATGGAGTAGTGGGCATGCCGACAAGTACTCTCTTGATTTAAGAGCTGAATTACACATTGTCAACTTGTAGAATCACTTTGCGGTACCTAGGTCCCATGCTAGTGCTAAACCTTCATAGGCTACCTATAACTCTACACTTTTTATCAATGCTATATCGATGTTCATTAAAAGACCACCGCACCGTCTACCATAACAATCTCTAATGATACTTCCTATTGTGGCCATTTTCATTGTGTTGTTCACAGTTCCATCAATGTTTACCTTGACCTAAAGTGCTTCTGGTGCTATCTGTGCAATCATTCTTTAAACTTGGAGTTTCCTAGATATGGAAAAGCCCTCAACTTTCTTCATTGTCTTTGTTATTTTGTTAGCTCTACACTTGATATTAGCAGTTTTATTTAAAGGCTATGCTATTGGAACACTTTATAGTTTTGCAAGATGTGAGAAAGAAATTTGATACTTCTTACTAGTTCTATCATCGATGATGGTTAACAAGCCCTGCAAGTTACCAGGTGGATGGACCTAAGCTGAAGTGCACTTTGCCTCTAGAGAAATTGGGATGCCTTTAGAGAAGTAGCCACTACAATGTGAGCTTAGAGTATAAACATTGTGTACATGCATCACCCCCCCCCCCCTTTTTTTTAGTTATGCATGATCAATTCTTAGTTATACATATAGAATTAAGAAAAATAAACTCAGATTATGGGTTTTACAGTTGGAAATAGATCATATGGCTCCAAGAGAGAGAGAGATTTTGAAGTTGATCTTGAAAATGTGTATATTTTGAAATTTTTTTTGTTTTAATTGTATATATTTTAATTGTTTACATTGACAGTTGTATACTTAGAGATTGAAGTGAGATGAAATTGGGTGATGAACTCAAATTACTATATATTTTTTTAATGTTTTGAAGTGTATACTATATATATATATTGGTGTTTGAACATAGAAATCATATATTATTTTCAAGACGTATAGTTTGTAGCTAAGAAGCACGGACACGGATACGGCTATACGACACGGACACGGCGATACAACGATTTTAAAAATTTAAGGACACGACACGGGCGGGATACGTTATATATATATATATATATATATATATTCTTGTCTACACTAGGTGCAACATACCCAATGGTTAGATTTGAAAGATAAAATTAGGTGTTTTATTTTTATTGGCCAACTGTTTTATACTTAGTTTATGTGTCTTACATCTAGCCATATGGTATAAAACACCTAGTGTGTATATATATATATATGTGTGTGTGTGTGTGTGTGTGTGTGTTTCACATAAAATGTATATTATTTCCCATTATATAAAGATGATTTGTTAAAAAAAAATGTAGTATGGTAAAACAGAAATTCTATTAAATTTAAATCATTTAGTTAATTATTTATCATTGTCATATATAAGGCATACATAAAAGTGACCAATATACATGATCTCTATAAAAAATGGAGCTACTATTACAAAGAGAAGCTCCAAATTATTTAAAAATTGACCATAATCATTCGACCAACAATCTAGCTACCAATACCATATACATGACATGTACAAAATGTGATAAAAAAACAAAAGTCGTATACTAAAAAGTGTCATGTTGTATCCTTTACGTGTCCTAAAAATAAAAAAATAATAAAATAATAAGACAAGTGTCCGGTTAGAACACGACACTTGCAGGATACGTGTCGGACAAATGTCGGGTCATGTCGAGCAAGTGTCGGTGTCCGAAAAATGTCGGACACGGATACTCCACCCTATTCGAAGTGTCGGTGCTTCATAGATTTCACCTAAGTAAACAATAATAATAATAATAACTATTGCATAAAACTTAAACTAACAAATTTATCTCATTTCATTATTTAGTGATATTTTATTTTTCAAAAAATAACATTTAATTACAAATCAAGCACATACGTATTTTTTTTACCAAAAAAAAGTACATATCTATTTTATTTAGAAAATTTTTAATTTTATGTCAACCATTTAATTTGTGATACTAAATCAATTGTTTTTTTTTTAATTTCAGAAATACTGAAATAATAGTAAAAAAAAAATTGCGATACTTGTGTACCTGTCCAAAGTTAAAAATGAAAGTTTAATCCCATCCATAGATTTTAGATGTAAACCAAACCAGCTAGTTAAATTTTTTTTTTTTAAAATGACAAACAAGCTAGTTAAATAAAAGCAATTTGGATATCGAACATATGCAAATGCAATATATTTTTTATTTTGTAAAAAGTTGGAGTGAATTGGTCATGTTATAAAAAGATTTGGGATAGTTAAATAAAATTAATTTTGGGTGATTTTAAGCTCATTGCAAAACTGAATTGTAAGTACTCCACGCTCATTGCAAAACTGAATTGTACAGCAACATGATGTGGGGTTTTTTGAACCTTTTTCCTATTTTATTTTCTTTTCCACGACATATGGCTAGTAGAATATTGGCAAAGAAGAAAAACTATCGCTGTCTTAATGAAGGAAGCAAGCACTCGTAGACACGCTCCATTCGTGAAGTGACCACAAGTTTGTATGTTGTTTGAATGCTGGGTTTTCCAAGATCAAGAATATCTTGTTTCAAACTATGCAATAAAATAATACTAGTTAGTTTCAGAATAATTCACTCCTTCCTGTAATCACTGCAAACATAATGACAGTTAAAAATAGCAACTGTACTGACCATTGCCATTCACCAGTTGCCTTTGCATGTCCCTCCACAGCATGAAAAAGACGATCCAAACTGCATAACATCAATCCAAACATGCATTGTGCCTCTTTCTCCTGAAAAGTACCAAAAAAAGTTGGAACTTTTATGTTCTTCCACTAATTTATTGGAATAACAGTTTCTCTCTCTCCACCCTAACTGGCAAAAGCAAGTCCCAATTTCCACCCACACATTGTCTATTTAATTTAAGTATAATAAAATCATACTTTCCAAATTTTATGGATTCTTGAACCATAGCCACCATGTTCTTATTGTTTCTTATGCATATATACATGCACAAAATTGAATCAGGTTCCACCATAATGAAAAATGTTGATGCATAATCATCAATTGAGATAATTATATACACATGGACCAGTAGCTGTGCGTACAGGTGGTGAAATAGGATTATTAAGGTCAAGATTTAATCAGATCAAATCAAATTTCTTACCAGTCCTTGGTCAACAAATGTCTGGTACTGCATTATCCTTTTCTCCACCTCCACTAAGAGAAGCCTCCTTTGACGCCGAGCAATTCTCCCCCTTCCTTCTGCTTTAGTATCCTGGTTAATGCAATCAAAACGAAAGGGAATAGCATAAAGCAAGTAGTACCCGGATAACATGACAAGCCTGAAAATTATGCCATTTGAAAAAATTGATTGCAATAATATAAATCGGTTTATGCCAAAACCAGTTAACTCAATCTACTTCTCTCAGTTATAAGGGAAAAAAAAAGTCCAGAAAACCGAGCATTATAGTTAATACTGCTTACACAATTACTAGCCACCTAACAACTTCAAAAAAAGTAACAGAACAAGAAAATACATGGAAACAAACAAGATCTACTACATTAACACATTTAAAAGAAAAAGGCTGAAAATTTCATCAATTTTAACAAAATCAGGCCCCAAATAAACCTAAAGAGGGGGGGGGGGGGGTGGGTGGTGGGTGGGGTGGGGAAAGGAAGAGCTAATTATGCACAAGTATTGAATGGGTATATCACTAACCACCTTTATATTCAAATGTTTTCCACTAAAATCATCTTTTTTCTAAATATTCTCCAAGTTGCTAAGAAAGGGATGTTGATGCATAAAAATTTCTTGTATTCACCACCTATGAAATAGCATAATGTTATTCTAGCATTTACAACAGCTATGAAATTTACATGCCAAAGACAAAGTACCTATATGAATGTTGTCTACTGTATGGAGGAAGTGAAATTAAGCAAGGAAAGGAAGTCATAAAAGGAGAAACCAGGAACCTTCACCCCCTATGAAACTGCAATCTGCACCACATTCGTGATTCAGAATGTGAAAATAGTAGATCCCAAAGTACTCGAGACATAAGAGAATAGCGTGTTTGTGGGGGATGGGATAGTCTACGTTTAACATAATAAAATTGCTTTAAAAGAACAGCACTGTCATTGTTTTATTAAAAGCGTGTGTCCTTTTTCCTTGTCACCATTGCCATTATCTTTTTTAGTATTATATGAATTGAATTCTCCTGAGAGCGTACCCCCCAGTCAGCCTCCCATATCCCAAAAGAGGAGGGAAGGCTGGCATGAGAGGGAGCGAGCGAGCGAGCGAGCGACGAAGTGTGTCTTACCCCCGAGAAATATCGGAGATATTTCTCCCATACTGCTCCTGAGTTACCGGCCCGCATTTCCGACCAAAGGGAGGAAATGAATAAGGGCCGACTTCTATAACAAGAATTATTAGCTCTCTCCATACTTATCTTTTTCCTTATCACCATTACCATTGTTTTAGTATTATATATATATATATATTGAATTCTCCTGGAGGAACTGCAACCCAAAATGTCACACCAACTAAGCCTACCCACCCCAACCGACAATATTGCAGGCCATGAAATATATTGAACCACATTCCTGTGCCCCACCTGACATTGAGAGAAAACAAACTTGATTCCAGAACTCAACTAAGCAGAGGCATTGACACAAGTCAGTGTACCCACTAAAAGGAAAATTAACATACATATTAGTTACTACCATTTAATGGAGGAAACTGCACCATCTGTACTGCACTATACTAATAAAACAGATAATTCAATTCCAACAGCAGCCTGGAGATAAAGTCCAGATAAATGAATTATTTCTTACCTGTTTAAACCATGCGCGTACTAACATAAGCAGAAAAAGGGAGAGACAAAATGCTGGCAGCGCAGCTAGAACAGCAAAGTTGATTTCATTTGCCTTCAGAATCTGATCCAATTCAAGCATTGCACTGTCCAATAACACTATCAGACAAGCTAAAAGATAGTTAAAATTTGATTATCTATTCAAGGAATCAATTCTTGAACTCACGTCTCAATGTCCAGTTTTAGCTTCTGAACCTGAAACAAAGAGAACCCACAACATGAATAAACATGAATGAAATTACAAGTAGAATTTCATCTCAACCTAGCTTGTAGTACCTGGATGAGCAAAGCACGAGCAAGCTCTCCATTTACAAGATTTGAAATAGGATGCATAAGTTCCTTTTCGTACCTACATTTCAGAAAACCAAGAAACCGAAGATTCATTTAAGAAAAGGAAATCAACAAATTGAACAAGCAATCCAGTGAAAGTGACATCACAAGTGACAATAGGATCATATTAGTTTCTTTCTCTTTTGAGCCTTTCAGAAGCACTAAAGGTGTTAGAATTTTACTACACTGTGTAACTCTGCAAGTTGTTGAGTACAGAAAATCTGCACTGCCAAACAACATTCAAAAGGCTCAAAAGATTGGACCTTTCTGCCCTTAATTTCTTTATAAATGCTCATTTTTTGTTATTTCCTCTCTTCAAAGGGATTATAGCTAGCAAATCATCTTTAAGAACAATAAATGTCAACATTGTTTCACCATAACATTTTCCAATTTTCCTTAATCTACTAAATGCTTAAAATTACGAACAGTTCATCCTCAAAAAAACTTCTATAGCAAAGGATGGTTGGTGAAAGGTGATTAATTGTTAAGTCCATTAAGAAAGGTGTTTGCAAGCTAGAAAGACATCATAATAGAAAATATGCGCAGGTATTGCCAACATGATTGACAAAATATAGCCAAGGCATATATCAATTTTGTGAAAAGAGGTTTTCCAAAAAAAAAAGTTTCTAACAATTGGTATTGTCACCATTCAGGAAGAATGGAATACTCCTTTGTTTTAGGAACTAATAACTGTTCAACGCTTTCACTCTTATTTCAATCTCTCAGAGGTTGAAATAATTATTTCAACTAATTTCTATTGTTGTTCCATATCCCATATGCATCTATTAGTATATTATAGCCCATGTATTTTCAAAAGCAATTATAGATATCTAACAATAAGCTTAAGAAGGGATAAAACCTGTTCATGACAATTTCAAGCATTTCCTGGTCTGATGCATTATCTGGCAACTTCTGACCCTTCGTCTGCTCACTAAAAGCTAGTAACATTCTGTAACCAAACAAATAATTAGATAAATATATGACAATTAAGGTCAGCAAAGCCAAACTATTTTATTGGAAGAATGGACATTGAATAACAACAACAAGCATACAATCATAAAAATCTTAATACTGATAGGAAAACATAGAAACACTTTTTTGTTTACGCAATCATTTGCCTTTTTCTTCACGATATGCATGCTAACACAAAACCTATTTCTAATCATCCATGTTAATTAATTCCTTATGTCTAGTTCTTGAATTTCAACCCCTCCATACCTCAATTATTGCAAGCATATGCAAAACTCTTGAATGGAAAAATCTTGCATATTTCAAAATCTAGTAAATAGAAATCACTAAAGGACATGTAGAAGATAGCACAAGCTAAGTTACAAAGATTGCAATTAGGCAATGTAATCAAGGATTTAATAAAAAAAAAATTTCAAATTTTATATTCCTAAGAGAAATACTAACCACTTTCTCCTTTCACCTTCTCTCTGTTATGTTGCCACGAAGCATAATGAATACAGGTAACCTGATCAAACGGTTAAATAACATTTTTAAATTTTGAAGTTCTATAAAAATTGCGTGATTCTCATTTTTATAATTTATTGAGTATTATTTTTCCAAAAAAAAAAAGATTCATTAAAATCATATAATTTGTAAAAAATTTTTATTTTGCTAAAAAATAATTCAGTTACTTTTTTAATTTTTTATACTTCTTTTCTAAAAATTATTTTGTGCTTTTTCACAAGTAATTAAATCATTTGTTAGGAAAATAAATAAATTTCAAAAATAAAATAATTTTGTTGGATCTTTTTTCCTAACAAAATAGTACTCAATAATTCATAAAAAAAAGACCACATAATTTCATAAAATTATAAATATTATTCAACCTCTTAGATCAGTTGCCATTATTCATTATAGTAGGTGGTGACATAATAGAAAGAAGGTAAAAAGGAGAAAGTGGCTAGCATTTCTCATATTCCTAAACTAAGAAAAAGCGTTCACCTAGGATTGAAGCAGAAGTGTGCTAATAACACAAGACCATATTATTCTTTTCAAAAATACCTTCCCTTTGTTTATTATGGTAAACATCTTATGCATCCATTGGTTATAAATTATCACAATTAATTAAGTCTACTGTAAATCAAATTACAAGTGATAAATATAAGTCATGTCAAATAACACAAAGGATTAAAATGTAAAAGATCACCAAAAAATTTCGATTTTGAGTTTCTAGCCAACCCACAAGGCAAACATAGGGCACTTTTGTAAGGTAAAATGCAATTTTTTAGCATAATGGAGGCATCAATATGAGATTTTACACAAAATATGATCGAAAAAATTGGAAAGCAAAATTTGACCTGTGCAAAGAATTGGCAGTCAATTGGACTTCCTCCATCTCCATCACCCCCTTGTGTCTCTTCCTGAATGTATCGAAAAGTTCATCTCTAATAGACAGAAGCTGATCAAAATCAAGGGAAAAATTATTATAACACTTCAGATCTTCATATAATCCCTCAACATGATGCACATGAATATTATTTGGAGAAAAGAAGAGAGAGATACAGATATTAGAATTTTGACTAAATGACCAACAAAACAGACAAACAATGAGTAACGCTAGTAGTACTGATGTAGAACCTATCTCTGCACACGCCAAATGGCAAAAATCAACTAAGCAACCAAATTTGACACTAAACTACGCCTCTGAGTCTATGAAAAAAAAAATTAAAAATTACCAAGGAATGTCACAAAAAGTAAACTGAAATCAAGATCCTCAAACCATCCAGCTTTTCACCACCATTTCAACATGAGAACACATTGTATTTATTTAATATAGTCCACTTTTAGAAAAGAGAGGTAAGGTCTAGGAAGGTAAGATAGAATACTTGATGGTGATTCAGTGTCCTTGTCATTTTTGAGTTGAAAGTACTTGAAAGGGAGAATGGTAAAGACTATCCATGACAACCATAATAAATTATTCTTGTAGCAAAAGTACCTCCTAAACACAAAGTTTGATGTGAAAATAGAAGGGCTTAAGGACTTGAAAAACCTCCCAAAAACCAAACTTTTTAATCAATATTTTTTTCCTAAGGAAGCATGTATATCAAATCTTAATTTACTTTAAAAACCTCCGTCCAAACATAATGTGAGATAAACCTCAGTTCAGAATAAAGGAGAGAGATGGACAGGCAAAAAATTTTGAGTTGATTAGTGAACCAGAGATACCCATTTTATTTTTGAGTTGCTTGGCAAATGAAAAATTGAATAAGCAATCATCTTTCCATACTCCAAAGGCAGCACAAAATAGTTTGAGATTGAGAATGCCACTTTTAGAACTAGATACCCATCAAATAACAGGAAAAACTGTTATCAAAGTCAAATATCATTAGTAATTGAGAGGATTTACATCTTCCAAGTGATTTTCTGTTCTGAAATTGGTTTCAATAAAGAGTTGTATGTTCTTCCTCTTATATTCCCGCTACCATATTGATAAGTAACTGATTTAAATGTCTACCAACATGGAATGGAAAATTCTTTCTATGAATAACAATCCTACATAAAACATTATAGTAATAGGTTCTAAAACCCCCCCACAGGAAGCTTTTTTTGATAAGTGGGAGCTTTCACAACAACGAACTAAAAAGTAAATGAATTCAACTTCAAATAAAAATGAACAACCCCTCCAAAGTAATTTATAACACCCTCCTTCAAAAATATGAAGTGTAACCATTGCCTCTTTGCCACCAAACAAGGAAATGAATAAGGAGATCAAGAGAAAGTACATATTAAAGTGAGTCTCCCAGAATTTGGTTTATCACCAGCAATTCTTTTATCAAACTTCTTCATAGGCTACACTTTATTGTTTTCCTCCAACAAAATACTAAGCAGGAAAGAGGGAGCATGCCCATGCTGGACCGTGAGATTTCAGCAAATGTCTGAATATGTCCACCCTCACATAGGGAATAATACTATTTCCTTTTGTTTCTGGTTCAGTCGGGAGCACATATTCTTTTAGTGTATCGTTTTGAGGCAACAATATTTTTCTTTCCGGTAATTTACCATAAAATAGTAACAGTAATATAATAATAATACGTTTACCCATCCCACATCACTTTCAATTCTAACCCTATCTTTAGATCCACCAGTGCCATGAGAAATGAGAAACTGACCAGTATCCACAAAGAAAAAGAAGAGAGAAACACGACCAAAGAGAAGATGTAAGACCTGAACCACCTCATCCTACAAACTACTCTCCCTGATATCATTCATCAAAACTGCCACCAGATGCTTCCTTTTAAATCTCACTAATTTCATAACCAATTTGAACAGAAGAGGAAGAGGATTCCTTGCCTCAAACCTTAACTAGGAAAGAGAAAATGCAACAAAACCCATTAGCAAGGATAGATGATTAAGTTAAATGAATAATCTTTCCTCATCTGCCTCCTCCAATAAACACCAAAAACCATCCTTACCAAATGTCAATAAGAAAATCCCACCCATATCAAGTTGTACACATAATCTGTTTCTGTATTTATTCCTGGTTCTCTTTTTAACAACCATTGTGTATCTCTTAGCTATATAAAGTTATGTATATACTTAGGTGTACTCTGTTCACAATCAAATAAAAGTGCTTATTCTATGCAACTAGATTACATGTTTCAGTCACATCTCATTGACAAACTGATCCCAGATTCTCCTAGCACAGGTTTGAAGCTATTAACTTGTTTACCAAGGTAACAGCAAAGGAAAACCTGCATCCTCCACAAAACACATAAACCAACCCTCTCCAAAATTTCAATAACCAAATTCCAATTTACATGATCATAAGCTTCCTCCTAGTTGATAAACTATACGCAGATTCTTGTCCCTGAAGCTCAAATTTTCTAATTTAGTATCCATGACTGTATACAGAATTTACCTTCCCTTTAGAAAAGCCTGTCACCTCTT
This sequence comes from Mallotus japonicus, assembly GCA_949634005.1. Classification (NCBI taxonomy): domain Eukaryota; kingdom Viridiplantae; phylum Streptophyta; class Magnoliopsida; order Malpighiales; family Euphorbiaceae; genus Mallotus; species Mallotus japonicus. Next base: position 4,712 of record CATIWK010143029.1, on the reverse strand, counting down.
GCCTACTAATGAGTCCTATGACCTTCTCTGGTTCTTGTTGATTCTAGCTTACATCAAATCAACGACTATGATAGCATATACATCCATGACAAGAATGTATTAAAAATAAATGAACAAATAAGTGAAAGACCCCTATGAAAATGCACTTCCGTTTAGTTTGGGATTAGATTTTGAATTATAAAACACTATCTATATTGATAATATCATACCCTAGTTAAGCTATGTTCTTTCAACAATCAGAACAACCAAAAGCTTGGCTACATAATCAGATGACTTGGTCTGATTAGATATGGACTACCTCAACATAATACAAGCTGCTTTATGATATTTTGGGTCAAAAGCATTATCATCTAAGGTGATGGCTATTAGTTAGATGACAGGTCCAGCAGTTGCCAAGGAAGCAAAGACAAGGATGTTAAGTTGTGTGTCACGCCAAATGTCAAACAAGATGGTGAAAGGAGAACCATTCAATCAAAATTCCTAAATAATACATGCATTGTCACATTAATGCTGTTATTCTTTCAAGATGACTAATTTTCTCATCTAGACCACAGCCATAGCAAAGGACAAGTTTTAAGAAAAATTAAAATTTGAACAGTATGTCATTAATATGAGATTGAGGCCTAATTGAGACCATAAAATATGATATCCAGATTTTAGTTATCCAATGCCACAGTGATACGCACTACTATATGGACTCCCTCCGTACAACAAAAGGCACTTGGCTATCATCTTATCATTTTCCAGGCTCTTTGCAGCATAAATTTGAGCACCACAATCCATAATTTCAGAAGCCTAATAATCTCAAAGTCCTTGGCATACTCCTATCACATTTAGGAGCAGTCATTAGTCAACTTGCTTCAATGAAGGCTGCTCTCCCTCTTATTACTCCATTCTAGAAGATAGATTTCCATCCCATCCACCACAATTTCGAGACAATCCCAATATCTTCAATTGATATTTAAGAAATTCAGAACTCAAGATCTTTATTAACATTTAACTCATTATCCAAATGGCCAGCTGGCTGGTCTTTTTGAATTTTGAATTGAATTTTGAAGGCAATAGATATAATTCAGAAGTTCTAGAAAGCGCCACCTCCAGCACAAGCAAGAGTTCAGAACTCAGAGCAGCTAAATAATGATCAAGTTAGAATATACCGGTTGCTCCACATGATCACTAAAGAAGCTAACAGTTGACTCCTTCGCGTCACAAATCCAATTGTCAATATCTGAACTTCCCATCAAACGACTATGCCTTAGGAGCCACATAGAACAAACAGATAGCCCAACTGCACCGCATGTGTAACGAATCCAGTATTGAGTTACTTTCTTTGGCTTTTGGTGTTTGGCCACCTAGGAAAACATTGCAAATGCATTATATGCCTCAAAAAGTGAACTTACTATTGTAGGAATTACACCATTGTAGGTCTACAAAAACATGTCAATATGAAATTGTTACGCATAACAAATGGAATGTTCTTACAATAGCAGAAAAGTAAGAGTCCAATTTCTGCAAATTTTTGTTAACTATGTTGATGGCATCTTTGATTTCACAACCCGTCCATTGAGACCCTTCTTGATTGACCATTGGAAGAGTATCAAATAGCAAAGGAAATGAAAAGCTCCCGTCAACAGAAGAATCGGTCTGCATAAGAATTTCATATGGAATCACAAAACTTAAACTGAAAGCATATATAAGCGGATAACATAAGCACTTAGGATATTCATAAACTGCAACAGAAGCCCACGGGTGAAAAAAAAAAATACAGCAAGTATCTTAAACTTTTAGAGTTACCTGTCGTGTTGCATGTAGATGGCCAATGGATGCCTCTAAGTTTGAGAATAAACCATTTATAGTAGCTAATAACGAAGGAAATGACTTTTCAGGATCCTTCACCAACACCTCCCCAACGCTCTCAATTTCCATGTAAATCTGCAGGTAAAATCAGAAACTTTATCAAATTCTACACATTTTGGAAAACATTATTACTCATAGGTTCATCCACTAAAATAAACAATAAATTAAATCTCTGGGTAGACTTGATATCTACTTATGGAAGGCACATGCACGTGCAAGTTGACAAAGAGAGACAAAGAAGCCCTATCCAAGTAACATGCAACTCAATTCGCTACAATAACTGGAGAACTTTACACGGTCAAATAGGGTACGAAATAGGCAATGCACACCAAGCCAGCATGAAAACATCAAAAAATTCTCTACACTTGGAGTACACATTTATTTCTCATTACACTGCAAGAAAAGAAGCTTAGACGAACATTTTCAAACAAACCAAATTAATATACTAAAATCTATTAAAAAGACTCAAAATGCATGTCTACTGTATAGGAAACCCACGTATGCTCCATTTAAAGAAAAAGTGAAAAGAAATTAAGGGGAGCAGGGAGGGAGAGAGGACAGTATATCAAGGAAAGGGTCAAGAAAGATCCATCAAATTCATAGATTTTACTGGTTTCTTATTCTAGTTATTGAGTTAAATTTCCAAAGTAATTTGCACTGTAGGGCTTGATCTTAGTTACACAACAATAGATGGGCTCAATTCATGCATTATATCATAAATTCCCCTTATATATTTAACCCGAGAATGATAATATATACTTAAGTGAAAACTATGTTACATATCCTCAAACTTTAAAGTTTCCCAAAGACAACTCACCTTAAAGAATAAATCAATCGATTATAACATTAAAATTATCAGTAGAATATTCAGGAGATAACAGACATCATTAACAATGAATCTGCAAACAAAGTAAAGCAAAAGAAAGAGCAGAAACAAACCTCAGCTAAAAAAGTAGCAAGTGCACGTCTTAATGCAGTTAAAACAGCCAGCCTTTCAGATATATACGAAGAAGCAGATTGGCATATATGATGCACAGAAGGACCTTCAGCAATACATTGTTGAAACAACTGAACTGTTCCATCAAAAAAAGCCCTTGGCCCTCTCTCAAACATCATAAAGTATAATTTTCGAGAATTTGATGCCTTCAAATTAAAAACAAAAAAATACACACACATTACAAAATTACCATCAACATTAAGAAAAAAAAATCATAATTACTGACACCAAATCATCCTTACATCAGCTCTACATTGCCAAAATTGCAAATTCTTTTGAACATTATGCAAATTTATCAAACAATGTTCAATTATATCCTCCAAAACATCATATACTTGGGAAGCCTCTATCAAAACCCTGCATAAACATCGAGCAAGTTCAGATTATCAAATAATTTTTTTTACGAAAAAACAACTAGAAAAATACTAAAAAATAAGGGTTTAGAGTTGATACAGAGAAGAATCAGGAGAGTATGAAGGCAAAGGGAGAGGAAGGCAAGCTCTGCGTTTGCGAAAAGCGGAGAAAGTTGCTGTTTGGGAGCTGAGAAGTGAGATTTTCCCGAGAAAATTAGAACTGGAAGGAAGGAAAGTGAGTAATCGGTTCCAGAGATAGTTGGAGTAGAAAGATACTAGGGTTTTAACACCTTTAGATTCATTTTGAACAGCGTAATCGTGTGTTGGTGCATTGTCAATGGCTTCAGGTTGGTCTTGGCTGTTACTATGATCCTCCATGGAAATGCTCCTCTGCGTACTGTATCAGGGGTTTTGGGTTCTGAAAGTTTCTGAACGTGTTTTTTATTTGAATACCTGATATTCAAATCCCGAAAATGTCCTCTCATTGCTCTTTAAATTACAAAAATGCATTTCTTTTCTTCCAAGAATTGTAGAAATAAATAATTTAATGTCTCACGAGTAATTCAAGTGGTAAAGAGATGTTGACATTTTATTAAAGAGAGTAGGGTTGAACTCTGTTCCCCACTCTCATCTCTTTCCTTTTGTATTGGGAATTAACCATCTCTACTAGTTATTTAAAAAAAATAAATAATTTTAATTAAAAAAATAATATATTTTTCTAAATACTGTCCATAATTCGAGTAATTTAATAAAAATACACTCATCTTAATTCTTAAAAAACTAATTCTAAAATAGCTAGAACTCTTAAAACTACCAAATATCATAATTATTATATGTAAAAAAATTATTAAATAAAATAAAATTAATTAAATTAATTAGCTATTATTATTTCAGGTCGGAGATAAAAGTCTAGGTACTGACTTAGTTCTTGGACAAATTGAAAATAAAAATTAGAAAAAAAAAAACTTGTGAGAGAATGAATTAGATGATAAATTTATACAAACTATTTGTTTTAATTGAATTTATGGATAATTGCATTTTTAGTATCTCACTTTTTTAGTTTTGTTATTTTAGCGTCTCAATGATTTTTTTTTTTTCTTTTGTTAAATTGAGTGTTTGAACTTTTCTCAAAATAGCAAGAATGTGCATGTGCAACAATGTATCACGCTTCTCCATGACATACTTGGCGCCTCACATTGTCTTTTCCTTCAAGCTTAGGTTATTTTTGTTCATTCATTATTTATGTGAGATGGCATGCATGTCATAAAGAAGCAAGACTATAGTCAGCACTCCGATGAAGGCAGATCAACTAAGAGCACACTGCATTGTTGCCATTTTGAAAAGTTTAAACACTCAATTAAAAAATATACTAAGACACTTAAAATAGTAAAAATTAAAAAATTTAGGCACTAAAAATCCAACTATTTCTTTAATTTATGAAGAAGAATACACTTAATTATTTTCTATACATTGGTGAAATTAATATAAAATTCATTTTATTTATT